>JAMFLO010000741.1:0-10389 GCA_027475765.1 Paralagenidium karlingii
TGTCGGTTTTTGCAATTTGGTCCACAGCGGGTCTTGCATCGGCACAGCGTTTTCACAATTCGGATAGCTGGAACTCTTGTTTTATACTGATTGTCTCGGCGCACATAGCCCAATTGCATTTTGTGTGCTTTGTCCAATAGTCTTGATGCAAGTTGCGACTG
Organism: Paralagenidium karlingii; assembly: GCA_027475765.1. Taxonomy (NCBI): domain Eukaryota; phylum Oomycota; class Peronosporomycetes; genus Paralagenidium; species Paralagenidium karlingii. Next base: position 162 of record JAMFLO010000741.1, read on the forward strand.
AGTTTTGTAATTCTTCAGCTTCAGTAGTTGAGGAGCTTAACTCGTAACCTTTGCAACACTGCATTTGTATTCACTTCTTGAGTTTGCAATCGCTCCATGATCCAGTTTTGAATAATGGTGGTGTCATTTTCTTCGTCCTTTGGCGCTTGTTGAGCATTTTCTGATCTCGCTCTTGCTTCACCCATCGATATAAAGTTCCTTCGGACAACTGGAATCGTTTGGCGAAGTCACTGTTGAATTCTCTTTTGGGTTTCTTCTTCCATTCTCGTAGCACAAGTTTCTTGAAGTCTGCTGAGTAGTTTGAACCATGAGCTTTCGACATCATTTTCTGGTCATTTTCCAGTGAGGCTTCTTCGCTACTGATGCTTGTCTCACCAGTTCAGCTGGAATAGCACTGGTATACCCATACTCATCTCACTTGATTTGAACATCATCCAGTTTTTGGAGTTCTTGGGTTGTTTGTATACCATACCTGACTTTTCAGATAAACAAACACCGATTATTACTATTCCTTTTAGGAAATATCCACTTTGTCACACCAGAGTGGCTCAAGACACGGCGATTGCGCCAGCGCCAGCTAAAGTTGCTGTCAAGTCGGAAGCAAAGGAAGCTGCCGGCGGCATGCGCCCTGTTTGTCATATCTTCGAACTGGTCTGATCAAATCAAATAGTATAACTATCGCAAAAAAACACCTGAAGGCAATTCGCACATTTTTCTTCGGTTCGACGATTATCAACAAATCGTCAATGACTCAGGTGGGCAATGCACCACAACGGAAAGAATGATAAGCATGCGCAACTGGTGACAAAACGTTTATCACTGATTCATGCAATGAATGCGCGTAGAGCATGAGAGTGCTGAAGAAGAAACGAACATGACTACAGCAACCCACCAACCCACCACGGCTTCGTAACTCTGATACGTACAAAGAGCGCCGTCGTCTGCGAAAGCGCCATTTTGTCGAAAAAAGGACCTCGTGCCAACCCTGCTGTGTTCCTGAGGTGGACTCTTCTTTTCCCTCTGAACTTGTAGGAATCATAACTCCTACACCGTCACCATACACATTTCAGTTAGATCCTAGACCAACTTCATCATCGGCAGCAACGTCAACAACGTTACAAGCATCGCACAGTGCGATGCTGGTAACGACATTTCGGATCATCGTACAATTGGTCACATTCGAGTACCTAGGCATAACTTTGTTCCTGCTTGTGGTGATATCTGCCGTGAAAAGACCAAGCAAATGTACCATGTGCAGTTACTCTATTCAATATTATTATGTGCACTTGCATTTTGGAAACAATCACGATGTGTATAGTAATACTGAACGGAGGAAGTGAATTCGACATCGCTTTGCTCTCCAATGGCTGCACCACCATGAAACGACAGGCATCTTGCAAGTTGGTGATCCGGACTCATGGATTGATCCAACAGAGTCTTTCAGCGGTGCGGGCGCTGCCTTTTCCCAATTTCGAGACTCTCTCAACCCCCCCCCCCCCCACAGTTGGTATCTTAAGAGTCGTGCACTATCGATGCCTTTGCTGTTGACTTCAAGGCGAGCATTTTCTAACTAATAACTGCACTAAGTTTCTATTTCAGAGGAGAAGATGAGGTTTTGAGGTGATTTGGTCGTGGAATGGCAACCTATGTAGATTGATTGTGCTTGTCGATCATATTCGTTCGAATTCGCTCATTGGTCCAAAATGGAATGACCTGGGCCAAAGAAACCCACCAAAAACACCAACTGGATTTCTCTCTGCCTTTCAGTATGTCACCATTGTACCTACAGTATCTGCCAGCCCTCCATAGTGAGTGACACAACGCTTTGACTGTCACCAAGTCGGCCATTCCATTTTCCCAATCCATGCCAACGCTGAGGCCGCGTCTCCAAACTCACAACGACGAATAGCCCCAAGAAGCCACCAAGGAAGCAGCCACCTCAAGTCTCATCGTGGAGTAGCCCATCGCGTGGGGTCAATCCGCTCAGTTGGTCCACCCATGGAACTCTCGATCAAGCCGTTGCCGCGCATCTCGTCGTCGGTTGGTGACAACCAATGGCGAGGCAAATACCTGCGCGCGTTGCAGATACGACCACAACAGCCAGCTTCGCGCGTAGATGGTGTGGACTTTATGCGTCAGGAGCAACAGCGCATGTTACAGGCACGACACAGTGGCCATCAATCGACCAACGCTTCCACCACAACCACACCATTGATAATCATAAGCTCGAACAACTGTCACAACGCCGATGGCGCGGACAAGATCAGCCAGTTAAATGACGATCACCGCCACCATAGCAACCATAGCAGCAGCAACAACAAGATGGGCAACCCATTTGATCTGACAGCTTGGCGAAACAACCATCCTCACATCCGTCCGAGGCGTCGACGCTGCCACACAGACCCATTCGCGTTAGAAGAGCATATCTCGGCACCAATTGAAATTCCGATGGGTTCTCGGAGGTCGGACTTGGATGATATCGCGATAGATGAGCATGTGCCTCCATTGGTCGGGATCGAGGTATCCAGCAGACCAACACGAAAGCGAGACGAGTACCTCTCATGGGAAGATCAAGTGGGTTTGGACAACCAGAACACCCTGGAAGAAGATGTACACGAGGATGACGAAGATGAACAAGACGAACAGGAGGTGTGGCTGACAGCTGACGGTCACGACATGGAGGAAGATGGAGAAGAAGATGACATTTTTGAGATGGAGGGAGTGGAGATCTCCAACGGTCAACAACGACGAAGAAAACCCAAGAGTCAAAGAACAAACACTGGCATGGACGGCCAACTGGCGTGTCGAAGTGGACTTTCAATGTCCTCCGAAACGTCCACTTCGTCGTCATCACGCTTGGCTTCTCGTCGTCGTTCGTTGCAAACGACTTCCGTTCTTTCCGAGTCGTTTGTGCCACCACATCAGTTGATTGAACGGGATTGCTTTTCGTTGGGGATTCAGTACGAGCTCAAGCAACGACGACCAGTGCAGATTTAGTTGTCTTTCAATCAAAGAAGAGAAAACCAGTATGTCTTTCATTCTGCTAAGGCAACCAAAACACTTTGCTGCTTAATTCAAAAACCAAAACGACCGATGCGACAATTAGTGGATGAGTTCGTTCAGTCAGATCTCGTCTGATCGGAGGGATCATTGCGACCCGGAATGCTCTACTGGACAGAGCATTCTTTGGGTGAACTGTTGTATGACGGGGATACTTCAGCACTCACACGAATAACAATCTGCAGTCCAGCTCTTCCCTATAGCTGAACTTGTCGTCTTTGTCGTCAACGACAGTTTCGTCGGCGCTAGTGAGCCATCAGTTGCTGCGGGCGGTATGATTGCCAACTCGTGACTTCGTCTTCCATTGGCATGCAAACGATCGAAGCATGCGCGGTGGAAAGACTTTGACCCTTGGAATCATTGATCACCACCAACGCAATCCCATGGGATGTCGCGGCATCGACAAGATTGCCACGAAGAGTCCTCTGAAGCACATCAAGAAAGCCAGAGCCATAGACGAAACACAATGCGTCGTGTCGCTCGTCTTGAATTGAATAGAATTGAATATCATTTGAAAGAACTCACAAACTCTATCGTTCGTCGTTCTTTTATGCTTCTTCTATTGCTGGTTGTCCTCATGGAAAGGAGATGAGACTGAAGTGATGGCATCACGTTTCACCATATCTGGAGCTTGGGCAGCCAGCTAGCTCACTGAGGGCAAATGCAAATCAATCGAATCAGCAGAAAGTTGATCACAAAACAAGAGAAACACTACGCAGACACTTGCGCCGAACATGAGGGCTTGGGCGAGCCGATGTGCAGCGCGTTCTCATATCAGAGATCACAAAAAGAAATGCCACCTATTCACCTGTCATTGGGTCTTGTTGGCTTCAAGGGACTGGAGCAGGGAGTCGTAAGCCACCAGTTTGGCGGAAAGGAGCTGCATTAGACTCTTGTACTGCTGTAACAGCTGATGCACCCGCCAATGGAACGCCATGACGAGGTCGGCAGTTTCTTGTCCCTGGTGCTCCGCTTTGGTCAGGTGATCCACTAACTCACCGGCAACCTGTGGATCAGTAAGACTCGCTGCTGAACCCGAGAGTCTCTTCAGCTGCTCCAAGTCAGCACAAAGCCGGTCGATTTGGTCTTCAGCACTCAGCAAAACGGCTCGTTTCAGCTCACTTGGATGATCCCTTGTTGCTGAAGGATTGCCGGCGCCAGAGGTAGTGCCGCCAGTGCTGCTGTCGCTGTATGCCCCAGAGTTGTGTGTGACCGAAGCGGACACATTGGCAAGGGACTCGAGAGCGTGGTGACTCAGCAACTCTCGGTTCTCTTCGTCTGTGATACACACCATCCACAACCCATTCAATATTCAGCATTCAGCATTCTTGGAAAGCGGTTGTTGGTGAGCATGAGCCCATGTTTATGAAAGCCTACTTACACAAGTCATTCAGCCGTTTGTAGCCTGCGATCTGCCCACTCAGATGCTCCACTTGCTGACCCAAATGCTTGATTTGACTAAGAACAGTTCCGTTCCGCATCGCAAGTGCTTGCTCATCGCCGATGGCGTGGGCCGACACCCGGCGGGTCAGGGAGGCAAGTCTGTCTTCCAAGCTTTCCAACTCAGCCATTTTAGATACCAACTGCAAGCCTTAGTCGTAATTGGTCACGGCTTTGATATAGATCCCTATTCTCTTAGAAAAGGGGATGTAGCTCAGATGGTAGAGCGCTCAAGTCTTGGTAACAAGAAAATGAGACGTTGTTTGGTAAATGAAACCAATCTCTTGGGGATGACTTATTAGTGAGAGATCTTGAAGTGTTGTGATACAACATATATGTAAGAACTTCAAATGTTGTTGTGGGGATGTAGCTCAGATGGTAGAGCGCTCGCTTAGCATGCGAGAGGTACTGGGATCGATACCCAGCTTCTCCACGGCGTATGTAGTATAGTGGTCAGTACCTCACGTTGTGGCCGTGATATCCCCGGTTCGAATCCGGGCATACGCAACTCTTTGCTCATATTCTGTTGTTGGTTGGGCTACATGCAAAGCATCAAGGCCTCGCTCAGACCCAATTCTGGTCCAAATCTTAAACGCCATAGTTGCTGATCATGAATGATATTGTGATTTGGTCAATTGTCTCCATTATTTGATCGGTTCAAAGCGGCATCGACAGTCAGGCAGGTCGGGAAGAGTCTGGTTTGATCTGGTGGCCTTTGGCCATGGTGACAACCGTGGAGATGGACTCCAAATGATCACAAACAATGCGTCGATGGAGTTTCCAAAGGATATGCGGCTTCAGAAGTATGCACGCATGAAGGCAACACTAACTACCGGTTGGCGCACAATTCCTGGAGGAACGAATATCGATTCGATGAAATCAACTGTAGCGTTTGTCATTGAACCCAACGCCTCAGAACAAATACACACTTCAAGCGAACTCAGTCGTCTTGTAGTCATCCCATTGGAGTTGGCGTCACCTAGTACTTGACCGTCCAAGTTCGAAGTTGACCTGACAGGATCAAACCACGGCAGCTTTATGACTCCAGGTACTTAAGAAACGAACAATCAAGTCAAGCACCGACAGCAACTGGAACTAGTTGTCGTACTTCTTCAGCAGCTGCTGCAATTTGTACGAGACCTCTGCGGCAGTCGGACGCTCATCCGGATCGAACGCGACGCACTGGTGTGCTAGTGCCACAAGTTCTCCCATTCTCTGCTCTGTGAAATGAACCGTCACTTGACCCATGGCAACCTTTTGCAACAAAGCAGTCTCTGGAACCTTGCGACCATTGCCATCCACAGAATAACTGGCATATGGAGTCTCCAATGTGTCCAACTCGGACAGCACCACACCATACGAAAAAATATCGGCCTTTTCATTGTAGTGGCCACTCTGCATCACCTCTGGGGCCATCCATCGACTTGTTCCAATACCTGCCGTCATCGTCTGCTCAACTGATTCGCGTGAGATACCAAAATCTGTCAACTTGGCTTCCATCTTGTCATTTAGCAAGACGTTTTGCGACTTCAAGTCACGATGCAGAATCTTCGGTTGCAACGAGTGAAGATACGTCAGTCCGTTTGCAATATGGAAGGCGATCAGAAGGCGTTCGCGGTTGAACCCCGTTGGCATTCCACTCTGCTTGTACTTCTTGATCAGAATTGCTAGATCGCCTCGATCCATGTATTCGAACACAACACACATTTTGGTCAACGTTTCGCCCGCGATGCCGATGAACTCTACGATATTGGGGTGCTCCATCGATGCCATCAACTTGACTTCGTTCATGAAACTGACCAGGTGCTTTTGATCTTTACGGAAACTTTCTTTGAGTTTCTTGATGGCGACAACGCGTCCGTTGCAAGTTCCTTTGTAGACTTCCCCGAAGGCTCCATGACCGATTTTCTTTTCTTCTTGGATTAGATTGATCGAGATCCTGGAAGCGGCAAAAATGGGATCGTTCCATATACTCGCAGCGTCGTCGGTTGGGTAAAACGTGGGAGAAAGAGTCTTGGAATAATCTCCGGTTTGTTCAAGGTTCTTTGGTTGACGACGTTTCCTCATCAAGAGGAAGGCAGCTACAGCCACGATGACAGCGGCAGCAGCACCGATAGCAATCCACATTGTCGAGTTGGACGAGCTACTTGAAGAACCCGTCAATGCTTTGTCGTCCAAAGGCTTTGAGGTGGAGGGGTTTGTGCTGGTGTCTTGCGATGTTGAATTGGCTGAAGCTGCTGATCTGCCATACAAGGCATCCCATTCTTTGTCTGTCGAAGAGTGCTTCATCAGTCAATATGCTCGCAAGTGGTTTCGTAGTCTGCATTGAGTGAGAGACAGCAATTTTACCTGGAAGCACACATAGGTTCTTGCCTTTGACAAGCTGCAGTGTGGCTTTGGGGTTCTGGCACCTGGTCTGTGTGACATCGGGATTGAAATCGCCATCGAATTTCTTGAAGATTTCGACGTCGCGTTCAGCAATTTCGAACACTTGGATTGGGGTATTCATGTGACTGAGAGCAGCACATGACAGCAGAAGGTCACTCAAACGGTCACCAATAAAGCACAAAACGACCAAACACCTTACAGGTCCATCAAGTTGAAAGGGAAATGGACGCCATACACTTTGTTGAGCGGATTGTTTTGCAGACACCTGGTCAACGCCATTACAGTAGTGTTTGTCAGCGAGAATTCATTCGTTTCACTGCACGGATGCGAAAAGCCAGAGAGAGCGCGCCTACATAACAGCGAGCGATTCTGGAAGCGTCACGTTGATCAAGTTGTCAATCTTGTTGTTGACGATCCCGCTGCAATGGCAAAGAAAAATGACGAGCAAATGCCCAGCCATACACCATGCACACACACCAGTTTATCGTGAGTCACTACCTCAACAAGCTCAACGGATCGATGGTTTCACAAAGCTTGTCGACATACAATCCGGCCAGGTTTTTCGACTCAAAGGCAGGAAACGTTGAGATTTGGTTGTAATCCAGGCGTCTACAACGAATCCCAACACAAGCAACGCGTTGGTCAGTCTGACAAGACCATCGAATGGTGGGATACAACTCACATCCAGCTGATGTTGTCAGACAGCTTGGAGAGCTCCACTTTGGTGATGTTGAGGTTCGGCGCATGGATGCCGTTGCCCGTGTACCATTTGTCTGGATCGGGTGCGACGGTCAGTTGGACACTGCAGGGATCTCCGAGCACGTTGACTCGTCCAACGACAAGATTGCTGAACAGCGTGCGTGAGCTGCATCTCGAGGAGGTGCTGGCCGTACTAGTGCTCATGGTACGCTCAAACGGCTAGGCTCAGTTAGAGTTGGTCGATGTGAAGAAGGTCGAGATCGAAAAATTCCAACTGATTCGCGAGCCGTCCTTCCTCCACCTCCACAGGTTGCGTAGTAGACCTCCACCCCACCACCAGCGAAGCGAAGCAGAAGAAACGGCTGCTGCAAATACCTTCTGTTCCAGCTCCAAGAGTCCAATCCCGTCAGACTTCTCGTCAGAGCAGTACAGTATCGAAAGCCAGTCGACTCAACTGACTTCAGATGCGGATTTGGTGGATTTCTTCCATGGCTTCATCCCAAAGTGTACCCATCATCGGGCGGGTACTCTTGGTGCTGATTGGTGGGCTTCTAGTCTACTTCCTCCGTGGTTCCTCACTGTATCCAAAGGAAACTAAGAAAGGCTCTACAACGGTAGTTGCCTTCTCGGCAAAGAATGACAACGACGAGCAACTGCATGAGGCACTTCGAGCATTTGCAGCTCAAGACAACGAAATCTATTCATACTTATGACAAATCATATGATTGGGATTGTATTCCAAGGTTCATGATATCAAATAGGTTATGATATTTCACTAGATCTTTTGTGATTCGTACCTAAATGAGTAGTTTGATGTTGTGAGAAAGCGGTCGACATTTGTGCTCGTCGTCGATTAGGAGGCGAAATATGGCGCTGCACACATGGAACAAAGCAACAAATGCAAGAAGTTTTCGAAAAGAACCCGTTTCTCGCCGCCCAACGAACGCTGCAGCAGCTTGTGGACAATTGGTGTGAGTTCGTCGTTCGTGGCTTCTTGAGGGCAAGACACGCTTTTTGGCTGGAATGTTGACGCTCACGCAAGCGGCGTGCGTGAAGGTACCGTAGACCAAGTAATTGTTGTGCAATTGCCACTTGCGAATGCTGCAACTCGTCGATCAATAGGCTCAGAAACTGGTTGTGGTGGTTCTTTTGATGTGTCAACTGAGCTCCAAACAGACCATTTTCATTTTGCTTCACAAGACGGCCTTGTTGGATCTAGTGATTGCGCTCAAAGACAGAGACGGCAATCATCAAGATACCATGTTCGGGTGATGAAGCTGCTGACGAGAGTTGCAGTGACGAGTTTTCCCCAGTTTACCGGGATGCCGCACAAGACGCCTCGGGCGTTTGCAGTTGTGCAACAATCTGTGCGATGGCGTGGGAACTTGCTACCTGCAATTCTTGGCTATGTCAGCGTGGTTGGAGTGTTGCTCGAAGTGTACGAAAACGGCTTTTGCACTACGTTCCACATGTTGGTGGAAAGGTGCACCTTGCCGCTGGAATAGCTGTCCAAGTCCAAGAGAAAGACGGTGTCTCCGCAGGTATCCCACAATGCAATTGCAATAATTGCAAGCGATTCTTCACCACGACGGGGACCAACTCTGCCACAGACCTTGAACTCGACAAGCAGGTATCCCAAGTCCGACAGCTCGTCGATAGTCTCGTGGTGATGGTGTGTTCTGAGCAGCCAGTCGGTTACAACGCCAACTCTTCTGACACATTTCTTTGTCGTTGGACAGCCAGTTGGCAGCGCGGAGATCACCAATGCATAGTGTCAGAAGAGTGGCGTTGTGACCGACTGGCTGCTCAGTGTACCGATTCGCTCGACAAATGAACCACATGCAGCCCCTTTTGATCAGTAAATGACTCAAAGCTCCATCAAACTCGATCAGGCACGCGACAGAAGACTGGACCCCTCCATCCAATTGGCAGATTTTCAAAAACGCGAGAGAGATAACAACGAGATGGATGAGGAAGACAGGTTTATGGTACTTGGACGTGACCGTTTGCTTCGCGCTCAGTGTGTGTTGCTGCGCGAACTGGAGATTTACAAGCTGACCAACGTGACCTGCACGTCTGTAATGGGCCTTGCCCTATTACATGTGGCCCACACCATATTACACTTTAGTGTGCACACCTTATATAGTGTTCGTTACATTGCAACCCTAGATGTAGTTTAGGATCTCTATCCTTAGTGTGTGCCACACCATTGGGCGGTTGAGAAACCCCCAACCATAACCATTGCATATTAATGCAGAACTTCTCCTTCTGCCTTCAAGCGCACATGCCTTTCCAGCATCTGATCTCTGATCAGAAGAGCGCAGTCGCTCTTTATTTGTTGCAACCACTTCCTCAAAGCAACAGACAGTGTGTGTCTGTAGTGGGATCTCCAATAAGGTCCCATTACACCTTGTAGCACTTGGTCGTCAGTCTGAATGACCACTTGAGTGCTCAAGCTTTAACAAGCTTGCGAAGATCCTTAAGGAGCTGGAAGTGTGAAAGCCTTCCACGCAATCAAGCGTCATCTTTGGAATAAAGATGTACCATAACCATTGCATATTAATGCAGAACTTCTCCTTCTGCCTTCAAGCGCACATGCCTTTCCAGCATCTGATCTCTGATCAGAAGAGCGCAGTCGCTC
>JAMFLO010000742.1:0-10348 GCA_027475765.1 Paralagenidium karlingii
ATGGGGAAATGAAATTAGGGATTCGTGAGGTGTAAAAACAAGGGACCACGAGGGACTGCGAGGATGCAATACTTTACCAAAGTGTTGGAGCAGTTCTTGGAGTGGCTGTTCCCAATTGTCAGCAGAAAGAGATCCCTTATTCGCTACAACAAGGGATGGCGCGCTTGTTGATGAACTGGATGAAGCAGAGGAGGCACTGGAAGCCTTGGCAATCCGCGGAATGCGGCTCTGCGGCGCTCTTGTTCGCGAAGAATGGGTGGAGTTTTTGGTGGATTTCTTTTTCATTTGATGGGTGATTCTTTGCTGCGGCGGGCTGGACTGCTTCTCGCACAAGTCGAGACAAATTGGCCTGGTCGCTCGCTCTCCTTGCCCTTTCCTTCTGTGCACTGGATCCCTTGTTGGACACCGAAGAGCAAGTTTCCTTTTGTGTGGGGGTACACCAAACTATCATGCCGGGAACCGTTTCTGGCCAATCACGAACCGACCGGGCATTGGTTTTTGTCCAATCAGCGAGCGGAAACGTTGACTTCCAACCAAATGTGGGCTTGTTGGTGCTGGGTTCACTTTGATAAGTGTGCAGCCAGCGAGACGACGGCATCATGACGCTGGTGCTTGGTCGTCGTTTGTTGGCGCCGCTACAGGTGGCATTTCTGAGTGAGCAAGAAGTCCTCAAGCAGATTCAACTGGACGATCGTTTCTTCTGTGACACCATGGAGATGATTCCATCTCAGTATTATTTCCCCACCGACGAAGAAGAAAACTGGCTCAAGTCGGCGCCGAAAATGGCCAAAAAGTACCACAAAGTGAGTTGAATGAAACGTTGCAAACTGAATGCCCAGGCCAGAGGAGCCAAAGCAACAAGCACTAAAAAGGAAAATGATCGCTGATTGGATGATGACAGAACGTCAAGGCCGCGGAAGTGCAGAGTTCGACCAAAAGCAGTGTCAAACGGGTGAAATACACACCCAGTGCCCAGAAAACCAATGAACAATTGCAACAAGAAGCCGTCGAACAGGACAAACGCAACAAACAACAACAACAACAACATCAACATCAACAGACCAAAGCCAATGGCAAAGCCAGGACCAGTAGTAAACAACAGCAGAAACAGCACAAGCCGCTGGAACCCAATGTGCACGAGTCCACGTCCAAGTCGATGGACGATCTGCGAGAAAGACTGGCGCTCCGAATTGCCCAAATGCGAGAGCAACGCAAAGCAGATGAAAAACAGGGGAAAAAGCGCAAACCAGCAGATCTACCGCAAACGCCCAAGAAAAAGCACAAGAAAAATGCTCCCAATCCTTCCGCAAATGGTCCGGTCAAATCAGTAGTAAATGGCGAGCAGCAGCAGCAACAACAACAACAGACCAAGACGAACAAGCAACTCAATGGCCATGCCAACGGCACTGGCAATCAGACCAAGGCGGAGAAGAGTTCGAGCGACCCACTGAGTAGCGCAGCAATCTCGTATGGTAGCCTGTTGATTGGCGATGATGGCAAAGACAGCAAACAAAACAACAAAAAGCCCACACGCAATGGCCAGGGCATGCGGGGACTTCGCAATTTACTGAAAAAGGCCGAGCGTAACCAGCAGCGAATGGAGGAACTGAAGAAAACGGAAGAAGGCAAAGCCATTGTGGATGCCAAGAACTGGCAGCGAGCGTTGCAACAAGCCAGCGGAGAAAAAGTGTTTGATGATCCCAAACTCCTCAAAAAGAAGTTGAAGCGCAAGGAAAAACAAAAAGAAAAGAGTGCCAAAGAGTGGCAAAAGCGACTGATTGAGCAAAAGCAGAGCAAGAACAAGGCCAAAGCTGGACAGGACAGCGACGACAAGAAGAAAGGAAAGAAGGGCGGCAAAAAGGCCAAACAACCGGTGAGTCAGTGGCTACGAGATTCCCTCACTGCATCTATAGCGAGTCACTAACTGACAACTTTGGCATGGATGGCTTCATGACAGCGTGCGGGCTTTGAGGGCAAAAAGGGCGACAAATTTTTGAACGCAGATAAACCCAAGAAAAGCAATTAACTCGTCGTCCTCATTGAAAGAAAATTGTAAATTCAAAATGCGCTGTTTCATGCCACCGATGCTGGCTGATCTGGGCTGGTCTCTTGGTGCGACCCTGTGGGGTCGGTCTGGTGTGCCTGGGCACGCACCAAGATCTCATCCGAGGATGGATGAATGCCATCACACCTACGCAATGATACAGCCACCGCCGCCCTGCCCACTGGTCTGCCATGGGTTGGGACCATCACTTTCCCCTAAAAAAGGGTCTGCCGTGGATTGACAGTACTCTGCGATCCTAACAAGTCACACATTTGCAACGCGCCGATGGTTGATGGCCCATCAGTGCTTTCTTTTATCCAATGGATTTCCCAGATGCCTACTGAAACGCAACAACCGCAATAGAAGCAAATAAGCAACTAGCTACTCACTTTTTGGCGGCTTCCGTGGTGGTGCAGGCGCCCTCCATGGTCTTGAGATCCAGTTCTAGTCGCTCGATCTCTTCGTTGAGCTTTTTCACTTGCGCATCGGCCATCTTTCCCGCGTTTTCTTTCCGTCGGCTTTCTTCTTGGGCTGCTTTTGGCCGATGAGCTGCCTACCTGCGTGAGCTGCTCGTGACTGTTTAGGCTTGAAACGACCCCATGACTCCACCATTCCATGTACCGGTCTCTAACCGATATTGTATCGTCAGTAACCGATTCCATTCGGTATTGCCCCTATCGGTTTGGCCTGTTGTGAAGGCAACATGGGGTGTTGTGGATGGCTCAACTTGACGACCATTTCCATTGGCTTATTTGTACGTGTTTCTCTGCTCTGATCAATGCCATTTCACTTTCTTTCGAAAGCGTGGAATCTGCTGAATGGAATGAGGTGCTTTTTGTGCTGATTGGGTATCTGTGGTGGCTGGGTGTTTTGGTGACATTTTGTATGGCTGGGTTGTGGCCAGACGCTATACTTTAGCTTCACGGCGTATCAGGTCAGTCCACTGCTGTTGCGGGGGGGGGAGGAAAAGAAAAAGGAAAAGCAACTGACGGGAGGATTTGCTCCATTAGATCTACAACATCATCGATCCGCAGTTCACGCAACTCGACGGCCCCACGCTCGATCCGCTCTGGAAGGTAAGCCTCGTCACCTCGTCACCTCGTCACCCCGTCAAGTCATCCCCACAACGGACCCGGACACCTCTCACCTGCCTGCTCTGCGAATGAATACACAGGAAGGCCAGCGCTTGTATGCCGAATGCTATCTGTCTTCGCGCCGCACGTGGCAGCCCAACGACTTTGATCCGTCCTCCCAGGAAGTGTTTTTCGTGCAAAACTTTACCGGGTTGACTTTTGACTGGGAAGACAATGAACGCGCCGTCCAAGTCAACGTGTCGTCGCGCACTTTTGCCAAAAGCTCTTTTGGAAACAACATTTGGCAGAGTGTGCGCAGCAACGGCACCATTTTCCTGCATGTCCATGTGGCCCAGGAAGGCTTTTCGACTGACCCGTCCAAGACCAACTTTGATCGACTCCGAGCGGTCCATCAAGTGAACCCGTTGATCAAGTTTGCCGCAAGAAGAAACTTGCGCAATGCCACGCGTCTGGTTGAAAAGTATTTCCCCGGCAAGAAGATTGCTGAAAAGACTCTGGATCATCACGACCTTGAGGAGACCAACGTGGATCCCGCAGACTGGATACGCACGACAGACCCGGCTTTGACGGCGCCAGTGGTGTCGTACTGGAAGCCCGTAAGGAAAAACTTTGCCGAAGCCTCCTAAAGCATGTCACTGAATACTGTTTGCTTGTGCAGCACATGGCCATTCGACTGGTGACGGACTTTCGCAAGTTCCCACTCAACGAGGTACCGGACGAGCCAACCCCACAGCGCAAACTATTGATGGCCACTAAAAACCGCCATGTTGATCCATAGATCCCGATCTTTGTGTACAACAACATCCATGCCGAGAGAATGCCCGATGAAAGCATCAAGTACACGCCAGCAATGTACCTGGACGAAATGGCACTCACTAGCGACAAGTTGATGCCATTGAACCGCTCTGTCAAGGCTCTGCCGCTCAAGATCTCGTTCGAGCCCATGTCGTTTGGTCGCTGGCAGATGATGCTGGTCATGGAACAGTCTTTCCAGACCCAGACCTCCTTGGGATTTGCCAATGAAGAACTCGACCAGATTCGCTCCATGATCGCCGACACCAACCCGTATTTGCTGGCGTTCACCATGACGGTGTCCATGCTGCACATGCTCTTTGACTGGTTGGCGTTCAAGAGTGACATCGCGTTTTGGCGAGCAAACAAGAACCCTGTCGGTATTTCCGTGCGCTCCATGATCTGGACTCTGATCTCCCAAGTTGTGGTACGGGGTGCTCGACCAAACCCATTGCGTGTTGTTGGTGTTTTATGAATGTTTGTTCACGTCTCTGTGTTGGTGATGACAGATCGTGTTGTACCTGATGGAAGAAAAGACGACTCTTCTAGTGCTGGTCCCATCGGCAATCAGTGCTGTGATCCAGGTGTGGAAGATTTTCAAGGTTTCGCGCGCCGAACAAAGCCAAGAAGTGCGTCAAACGGCCCAAGTGGACGAAGTCGCCACGAAATACATGAGTTTCGGACTGTTTCCACTTGTGGTGGGTTATGCGGCATACGCGTTGCTTCACAAAGAGCACACTGGCTGGTATTCGTGGGTGTTGGGCTCATTGACGGGTGCCGTGTACGGCTTTGGCTTCATCATGATGACGCCACAATTGTTTATCAACTACAAACTGAAATCTGTGGCACATTTGCCGTGGAATTTCCTGATTTATCGCGCGCTCAACACGTTCATTGATGACTTGTTTGCGTTCATCATCCACATGCCGACCATGCACCGCATCAGTTGCTTTCGAGACGATATTGTGTTTGTGATTTACTTGTACCAGCGGTGGATCTACCCGGTCGACAAGAAGCGCAAGTTTGACGAAGATGACGCGTCGTCATCGCCGGCTCTGAACGAATCAGTCAACGCCGCCGATAAACCCATGGATACCCATCTTCATGAGGAATGAGTTCCGTCCCATAACGACCTTTCAAGGTCTCGTCTGTCTAGAGCTGATACTCCACCAATTTTCACAGGACACGTAATCATCCCCAATACAGTCCCATTTGTTGGATCTTGAACGGCCGCCGCGACCCAACTTGATCCAATCCAATCCAATCCAACCGAACAGCAGCAATGAGTCTTGGATCGTGGCTTTTTGTGGTGCTGTGGAGTTGTTGCTGGCACCATTTCACGCAGATTTCGCTCGCGACGACGACGACGACGACCACACGCGTGGTGGGTGTAGCTTCAGTTGTGTTTCCCGACAGCTCGATCAACAACCAGTTTGATCGATCCATCACTGTCGACGCCCTGCCTCTTCGTCGTACCATCAATTCGATGCTTCGAGACTGGACTTGTGCCTCCAAGTTTTGTCTGGAGCTGCGTCTGACCAGTGAGTTCTCGAGCGATCCTTTTGAACTGGATCGATACGAGTCCAAGTACACCGTTTCCGCTACGTTTTTAGACCCCGCGCTGGCGCAGAACCAACGCCCGGTGGTCGATGGATTTGTGTCAAGTGATCCAACCGTTTGGATTTTCCAGTCCAACTTTCTGCTCAGCGATGGTCTTCCTGTGGTGGACATCTTACTCTGCATGCGTCAACGGAGTCAACGATCGGCACCTCGAGACCAGCTGCTGGTGCATCTCAACGGCACATTTACCAGTGCATATGGTGCCACTCTAGCGGTTGATTCGCTCTCGACGTATGGAAGCCAACAGATCAGTTACCAGACGCTCTGGCAAAGCGAGCACCACTTGATTGTGCTTCTCACTGTGGCTCGCAACATGACCAAAAACGATGCCAACATTCACGATGCGCTTCCTCCCGACCAGCAGAACCAGCAACAAGAGCCGCCGATTTACCAGTGGATCTGGCAGTATACTGCCCCCGAGTGTCTACTGTGCACGGCCCAATTATATGGATGCGGCTCTGATGACATTTGGAATGGCGACTGTACTTACGAAACGACTTCCAGCAGGTTCATCAAGTGCCTGAGGGCCCAACTGACCTCACAAGCGTTCACCGATTGGCTCGGCGAGTCGTCAGGATCGCAACACAACATCGCAGCCACCATTGTGCAGTGCTTTAACGCCCTTCCCCAGACTACGCAACTGATCGGGGACGAATGGTGGCAAACTGTGCGAGCAATGAGTTGCCTGGCGCAACACAACTGTCCGTTCGGACCACTGAGCATCTATTCGAACACCAAAGACCAAGTGGACAAGTACATCACGATGGCCAACACTGCGTCCACGACGCATACCATCTGGTTTCCCACTGGGACAGACACTGCGTTGGGTTCTGTCGTCTACTGGTTTCCTCCGTTTTCCAGCGCAATGCAATCCGATTCCATGGATTTCATCGTTGCATCCAGCAGCGACCTTGCTGCGTTGGTCAATAGAACCCTCAATCGTGGTCTACCCAACGCCTTGATCGATCCACAACTGATCGCCGTGACACGAGAAGTGACCACGGAGCACATCCAAGTTGAAATCACCCTCCATGACTTAGTGTTTCCTAGCTTTTTCGGCAACTTTCAAGCAGGCTCCTCCACGCTGACTGTTTTGAAAGACAATGTGGTGGTACAACTACCGACACTCGAGACAAAATCGTCCGAGTTTGCTCAACCAGCCGACACCTGGAACTGGCTGTGGGAGTACTCTTCGACCCAATGTCTGGCCATCACGACGTCGTTTCTTGGATGCGCTGATCCAGGTCAGATTCTAAGCGGTGCATGTACCTTTGAGACTTCTTCGGATCCATTTGTAAGTTGTCTCCGACAGGATGGAGCCGCGATCTTTGAACGACTGGCTTGGCAGTACCCCACGGCAATGGCCCAAGATGCTCGCCCCGTTATTGAAGGTTGTTTCAATTTGCTGTGGAGCCTGCAGTCGTTGCTCCCCGGGAGTGGTTCAACGAATCTGTGGTTGAATCAGCTACAGAATCTGATCAAGCTCTCCAAGCACCAATGCCCCATCGGCCCGCTCCCTCGCCCGTTGGTCGATGCCACTCCCACCAACGTCGTGAGTCTTTCGGATGGCAGCAGTGTGGCTCACTCCATGTACATCCCAAACCCGACGTTCTCCATGCGACTCATCCTTTCATTTGGTCCATTTCAGACACTCACAACGCCATTCTTTAGCGACACTTGGTCTGAGGCGGATATTCAGGATGCCATCCAGACTGTGCTGACCGATCTGGTGGGTGAAGACCTGGTGGTTGACGTCCTGAAAAACTACAACAGCAATTCCAATCAATGGGAGATCTCCATTCTGTACCACGAGGTGGTGTTTCCGGGGTTTGCCAGTAACGCCATGCTCTCGGACGAATATGACGGCATCCTGACCGTCTCGGAACAGATGCAGGTCAACACTATCCCAATGTTCCAGAGCAATTCTTTCCAGGCAACCAGTCTGGACTCTTCCCGACGCTGTGGGGAATGCCACAAGTCGTTGCGCAATTGCCAATTGGATCCGAGTTGTCGTTCCCAAGCGCTCTGGTGCATTGTCTCGGAACTTCAGACCGCTTCAGGTGCAGTCGATCCTAACGCTGGTGAAAGCGCTTACGATCTGTATGCTCTGGTCAAGACCTGCTTTGCCAAGCATCCACAAGCCACGTGGCGTCCGCTTCTTCGTGGATTGATCTGTTTGGTCGACATGCACTGTTCGTCCGACGCGTTCCGCTTGGATTTCATGCCTGGCACTCAAGTGTTCTCCATGGTCCAGACCATGTTTCAAGTCGAATGGTACGATCTCGCCAGCGACAACCAAAAGAGTATGATCTTCGACGACAACCTCAACCAATTGCGCAGCTTTCTCAAGGCATACGTGGTCAATGACCAGGGCGTCCTGTGGGTGGACAGTGACTACGAGCCGACCCTCACGGTGCACCTGTATTACTCGGGCCTTCCACTAACCTGGCCGGCTTTCCAAGCCAACGGACTGCAAATGGTCACCGAGAATCCACCCACTCTCATACTTTTTTCACCAGCTTCGGACCTCGAAGCGAGTCTTTCAGCTGTCATCGAGTTGTTGCTGCAGTACACCAACGAAAACGGATCGCCATCGTCCACCGCCATCGCTTTGGCCATCGGGTACTCGTCTGCGTGTACGGCATGCTACGTTTCGCTGTTCAATTGTTCCACCAACGAAGTACTCGCAGGGATCTGCAGTTGGTCTCGAAACATGCAAACACCTCTTGCCAAGTGTTTGAGTCGCAGACTTCCAATTGCCAGGTTTGAATCGCTTCGCTATCAACCGTTGGGCACCAGCATTTCCGTGCAAGACGAGATGGAAGAGTGCGTGGATCAGGTGTCGTCCATGCCCGGGAATATCAGTGAAATCCACAAGCTAGTGAGTTGCTTTCCGAGCTCCAGTTGTCCTGTTGGTCCACTGCAATTCGCCGTGGGAGATGTCAGTATGATTCGTCTACGGTCGTCGCCGTACACCCATTGGTTCCGCATCCCGTCGGCTGATTTCAAGATCCGACTGATCTTCCAGTTTGCCGACTCGACTGTCGACACCAGGGACGACGCGTTCGTGACGCCACAGCTCACTTCGTCCATGTCACGCGATCAATTCCGCAACACCATTCAACAGTCGGTGCCGGACCAAATCGTCGTCCAAGTGCGCAAGTTGGAGCTCGTGGATTTCTTTGAGTGGCACGTCCAAGTCGACTACTTGAACGTGTTGTTTCCCAAATTCCATGTGATCGTTTTCTCCGAGGACCCGGCACTTCGCACGGCCAATCGGTTCCCGCAGAAACACATTCGACCTTGTCCACGACTCGTGCAGAGCGCTCAGGACCAACAAGTCGTGTGCCAAAAGTGCCAGCGGTTTCTCCATCAGTGCGCTGCCCACCACGTCTGTCGTGATCTGGTTCTGCCGTGTCTGGTGCAGAGCATCGGCAGCGATTTGAGCGGCGTCACGGACTCCCGGGTGGTCATCTCGGATGTGTTCCCCATCTGCTTCTCTGCCAAAACCATCGCAAGTTGGCTGCCCATGCAAAAGTTCCTAGTCTGTTACGCCGACAACGCATGTCCTTTGGACTCCACGGACCCAGCCACAGCAACCACCCGGCTGCAACTCGAGTCGTCGGCGTCCATGCAACTGACAATCCCATCGATGACGCAGACAAACGGCACGGTCAGTTTTCAGATCACGCCGGTGCTCAATGGCGTGGCGGAGCTCTACATGGATCTGCCGTTTGCAGGCACCATCGCCAACCTCCAATCGACGCTTCAAGACACCATTTTGATCGGTGCCGCGCGAGTGGTGGTGACGTCTCAACAGGTTTTCGTGGACAACCAGATCCAAACGCAACTCAACATCCAGTTTGGCGAATACTTTGGAGATCTTCCACAAGTATATGGCGCCGACGTCACCGCTACAAGTCAACAGGCCATGGTGCTGGCCATGCAGAGCACCAATGGATCCATCATTTGGCAGCAATTGAAGCAACTTCTCATGGCTTCCATCTAAGGGAGTCCTGGCGTTCAACACGCACCGTGTTCAAATCTCTCAATGGATTGGGAGCCCGGCACTCTTGTGACTCTTTTCAGGCCCCACTTTGATTGTTGGAAAGGAAGGCGTACCACCACTTCATTCGGTTGAGTGACAATACTCTGGGCATGTGCGGGACTATGCTTCTCAGCTCAGTCGCCTCCTCGTGTTTCCGCTGCCGATCATTCTGTGTGAGTTCATCATCTGGAGTTGAGAAACATGCCCCATGACCAGTTCCATGCGTGCATTCTTCGGATTCGGTTGCATGGATTGATGGCAGGCAGCTCGCTGGTGCTGTTGTTCGCAATCATCAAGTACAAGTTCAAGACCAAGGTGGTGTCTGTGGTGTCGTGTGTGCTGGAGACCCATTTGCAGGCCATCCATAGCAAATTTGCTGTTGATTGCTCCTCCGCTGGTTGCCCTGCGCGGCGTTCACTACGATAACCTTTCAGTGTATAAGTGTACTGGCCGCCAACCACCCGCCAATGCAGTGTTTGGCCAATGCTTCTGCTAGAAATGGACTTGACGTTGCAAGGCATGTCGTTGGATGCATCAGTCGTGGACCCAGACACTGGTCGATGGAGTCGTTTTGACCAAAGACGCGTTTTGCTAGAACTGGTCCGGTTGCTAACCAGGTCTGTCGAGATTGGGTCGTCTTCATGGCTTGGTCAACAGCATGGTTGGTGTTCTGACAGTTGGACTTCCCCATCCATTGGGCTCAAAAGATTCCTCCGGGCATCCAACGAAGCCCGTCCATCGAGGAACATA
>JAMFLO010000743.1:0-10338 GCA_027475765.1 Paralagenidium karlingii
TGGTGCGAAGGCGTTGACCGTGTCAGCGTTGTTTCTTGGCGATCAAATGAATCGAATGAAGAGCGAGTTACTTGGCAGTCGGTACATTCAGGACTCGACGCTTGTTCAAGGCAAAGTGTACGGCGGCATGAGACGTTGGGATTATTTGCCAGTGCAGGAACCTCCGGTGACGGCCAAATACCTGCCTCCAGGCAGTAACATGAGTTCTGGACTCGAAACGGCGTATCGAGACTTGATCGACCTGCCGCTGGTCTTCGAAATTGCACACCGCTCCCCACGTCCGAACATCACCACCCCGGCGCTCGTCTTGTACAAGTGCATCTATGAACAAGGTTGTGGAGATCTGTGCGTGAACAATCCGGATCGCGACCTGGCGCAGTACTTTGTGTATGTGTCCAAACGATCGGGGATCTGTTACAAGCGTCGCATGGACCCTGAACTCATCAATCGCTTTGGGTTTGTGCATCGAGACTGTTATGGCATCGGCACTGGCAATCACACGCTATACTTTCGAATCAATCAGGAGAATGGACCATTGTACGGTTGGCCAAATGCTCCTGCGGCTTTCGAAGTGAACAACGTGGCGGATCCCAATTCGATTCTCGCGTGTATCATGGGAGGAAGACTTCCCCAAGCCAACGCGAACCCATTTCCGGTCGAATTCCATGACATGGTACTGCTCGGCACTGGCATGATGCAAAGCGTCGTGTTCCGGGATGGTTCGGAGCGTACGCTGTTGGGCATCTTCACGCTGATCTCACTTCTCGCGAGTATCGTGTATGCGTCCATGGTGATCTACGAGGCGCGTTTTCTGTACAAAATGTACGTCCACGTGCACAAAGAGTTTGATCCTCGAACGGCCCGTCAAGTGCTCGAGAGCATCGCGCAGATGACCCTTTCGTTTCGGGTCTGGCGTCTCAACTATCCGGCGCTGAGCGCGTTGGGGTTTTTCGGCATTCTATCGTGGTCTGTGGGCGTCCATGGCACCATGTGCACGTGGTTTCTCGAGGACGAACCACTGCTAGGTCTTGACCCGGAGACTCTGGATCTGTCGCGGGTGCCGCAATTCCAATGCCGCGCAGGGAACGTTTGGGGGCATCTCAGCTCGGCGTTTGCGCTGTTGCGACTGGGTGCCGTTGCCTTTGTGATTCAGATGATTCTGATCGGAAGACGTCGCTTTCTCGGGTTCTCCAACTATCCGGTGTCCTATGTCGTTCTGGAACTGATGGTCGGTGTTCTTCCGGCCGTGCTCACGCCTTTTCTGGTGGTCGGTGTGAACCACTTGCGCCTTGGCAGTGCCGCCCTGAGTCAGGTGCACAATCAGTTGGTCGTGGGTGGAGTGTGGGTGCTGTGTTTGTTAGTGAGCTACGAAATGGCATATCGTTTCAACCGCCAACTGTACGCACTCGTGGCGCCCATGGGGCTGCGTCGCATGCAAGTACAAGAAGGTTCGTACCGGCTGTTGGTGGCCAAAGAGTTTGTGTACCGCTGCAACGACGACGCCAGTCGCAACTGCAAGTCGTGGATTCCGCTCAGCATCTTACTCGAGTTTCTTCCCCAGCGAGAGCTCTACGCGTTGAATTTCCACTTGCACTGTCTGGACAAAACGGATTCCAGTTGTCGGTTCAGTGAAGTCCAATGGAAGTTCTCCACGCGACGCGACTTGCTCGTGTTGCGACCACAAGCTGATCAGCTTCATCAAGACGATGCCAAGCACACGAGTGCCGCTGGTAGCGTCGATCAAACTGCGACGATCCATGGTGCTCGCGAGCGAATCCCGCAATGGGTAGAACAAGCAAAAGAGTTTTTCGTGCAGTTGAACGACAACATTTGACAGGAGCGTGTTGTCCTCGTTTTGATTTCAACAAATGCTGCGAGGATGCCGTCGCGCACGAGTCTGTTCCATGACGGTGTTTGGTCCCCACAAGGGTCAAACCTGCCCGAGATGGATGGTCTCCACAGCTCGGCACGTGCAGTGGGCGAGGTCTGTCACCGCCACAAAAAGAGCTCGTCTGAGACGGCGAACACCTCGGCAAAGTCGTGTAGAGTGCTGTGAGGGCAGACATGCGAATCTGCACCTTTGAAGCTTGAAACGAAAGCTGGCGGCAAGCGGTGGTTGCGTCCAATCATGTCTGAGGTGACCATTGCTCACTATAGCTGTCCCCGAAGCATGACGCAATATACGAGTTACACGGCGCATTCATCTCCACTTCTGCTCTGCGTTTTGTGATGTGATGAAAAGTACCATCCAAGTGTTATCAGATGAGACCCTGCACCAAACTTCTGCGCGGCCACATCTCGATTGCCTACTCTACATGCCCTCTTGTAGCATTCTGTCACCGCAGAGTCCCCATGCAGTACTATACCATCAACCCCGCGACCTCTCGCGGCCATCATCACGTCTTATGCATTGTCGTCCAAATAGACAAAGAACTCTCTTGCGTTTTCCACCCAGTCGGGGATTTTCTTGGGTTTCTGTGCCGAATTGGTCAACGCACAAGTCGCCATGGCGCTGGAATCGGTAGCATTTGTAGGACCTTGGCGGTGGCGCCACTCGAGCTCTGGAGAACGACTGCTGGCATCTGTTTTGTCCATGCAGTGCATCTGAAAGTTGAGTGCGTAGAGATCGCGTTGAGGAAGAAACTCGAGCAGAATGCTCAATGGGATCCAATTTTCGAGTCGTTGGACGGTCTCTTTGGTGCCGTGATAGAGATACTCGTGACAGACCAGGTGCCGGTACTTGCCCGGTTTGACCGTCATGCACCGCAATCCGAACGGCGCCATCAGTCTGTAAATGCCCAAGCGACCATGAAATGCCAGACGATTCCAGACGACCAACATGACCATCCACAAGCCGGCCACCACAAATTGATTGTGGACGCTAGCTAGCACCTGACTTTGGAGCCGCCAGTGGTTGACGGCGACCACCAGAAACGGCGTGAGAATGGCGGGCACGAGACCCAAGGCGACGCCCAGACAAAGGTACGACGCCGGGTAGTTGGTGAACCCCATGAAGTTGCGTCTTCCCAACACGATCATCTCGATCACAAACGAGCTGGCCACCAGTCGCGCCAGCGTCAACGAATTACCCAGATGACCCGTGAGGTTCCCTGCACGGCATTTGAAGGATGGGACCAAGGACAAATCCAACGAACTCGGATCCAGGTCTAGAAGCGGCGTGTCTTGCAAGTACCATGTGCACATGGTGCCATGCACGCCCAGGGTCCACGACAGGATACTGAAAAACCCCATGATCACCAACAACACATAGTTCAGCCGCCAGACACGAAACGAAAGGGTGATCTGCAGAATACTCGCAAACACTTGGCGGCTGGTGCGTGCTCCAAAGTGCTTGCGCACATGGCAATGCATGCGATACAGAAACCCGGCTTCGCTCAGCACGAGGTAGGCATACAAAATGGTCGCCAGTAGAGAAACCAACGTGAACATGCTCAAAAGCGTACGCTCCGACCCATCGCGAAACACTACGCTCTGGACCATCCCCGTGCCCAGCAGCATCAAGTCATGAAACTCCAGTGGGAACGGTTGCGCATTGGCCTGGGGGATTCGTCCGCCCATGATACACGCAAGAATGGCGTTGGGGTCGGCGACGTTGTGAACTTGGAAAGTCGCCGGCACGTCCGGCCAGCTGTACAACGGGCCATTAGGTTGGTTCATGCGAAAGAACAACGTGTGGTTGCCGGTGCCGATGCCATAACAATCGCGATGCACAAATGCGTTGCGGTTGACCAGATCGGCATCCATTCGCCGCTTGTAGCACTTACCCGATCGCTTGGACACGTACACCATGTAATACGCAAGATCCAAGTCGGGATTATTCACACAGACATCCTCACAACCGTCTTCGTAGAAGCACTTGTAGTCCACCAGCGGTGGAGACGTGACCTCAGGCACAGGAAATCGCTTGGCGGCTTCGTAAATGAGTGGCAAATCGACTCTATCTCGATACGCCATTTCGATTCCAGCACTCATGTTGCTACCCGGAGTCAAATACTCTGCGACTGGCGGAGGTTCCTGCACGGGCAAGTAATCCCATTGACGCATGGCACCGTACATGGCGCCTTTGACCAGAGTCGAGTCTTGAATATAGCGAGCTCCGATGAGTTCGCTTGGCGTTCGGTTCATTTGGTTGCCGACAAACAACGCCGCGCTCGCGAGGCTGATGGTGTCGGTGAAACATTCGTACAACGAGCAGTTGCGTGCGTCAAAGAAGCACGTCCAAATTGCTTCTCGGATGGTCGTCACGGCATGAATATCTCCATCGTAACTGTTCTTGTTGCGTTCGTTGATGGGTCCCGAAATGGTCACGGACCGCTTTCCGGCCGACTCGCCACTCACATCCACGTATCCTTCGAGTTGATTGTACACCGAGACAAGGTTGAGTTTGCCTGCCCAGCCGTATGGACTCACGGAATAATTACGAACCATCTCGTCGGCCAACGCGTTGAGTGCCAAACCAATGTCCTCGCGGTGAGCGCGCACGAGTTCTTTGCGTCGTTCAAGACAACTGTCCAGGTCAGGAAGCAAGACACTTTGCCACCCCGCCAGTGCTTGGTAGACACTCGGATCATTGGGATCGCGTCCGGTTGTCCACTCCAGGTTCATCAAGTCGGTGGCATTGTATCCTTTGAGGCAGAGAATCGCTTCAGGAATCTGACTGATGGGGCAGCGGGGTTGATCCGGAAGAAAATTGGCGATGACTTGCGTGGACCCGTCGTTGCGCGCATGACGGAACGGTTGGTTGGTACTGAAGAGCAACTGCAGTTGTGCCCACTGGAGTCCCTTTTTGCTGCGAAGCCCCGATTGGCAGTAACGACCGATCAATGGATCCTGGTGCCACTTGTTGATCCCGGCTGCCCAGCGAGTCGCAAGCGGTAGTACCATCAGGTTGGTGTACACGTTAACGACTCGTCGGCTGATGCGGGTCTTCTCGCTGTTGGGGTCTTGGTCGTGGACCAACTCGGACGTGTTGATGCCCGCGTGTTCGTAGAGGAAGTGCACGTATTTACTGTCCAGTTCGTCCCACCAGTCCAGTCCACGCGTCAACGCATACTCCGAGTTGGCGATGCCGTACCGCCCCAAAACGTAGTTGCGCACCGGGGAGGCCACGTTCCATGTCATTTCGGCCATCCAAATCACGAACGCGAGCAGCACCGACAGTCGAGTGGTGGACAACGCGCGGTTATCCAGGAAAAACCACTTGCTTTCGCTCAATTGCTCTCGCGATTCATGGCGCACACTCTTGTCGTGTCTGAAACCCATTGGACCATTGGGGATTTCAAGCGGCGGTGCACGCATCTCGGCTTCTTCGGGTACCGACATGGGCCCAGCTGGGCTCGGCATCACGCGCAAGTTTCTTCCATCCATCGTGTGCCAAATGTCACGCGGTCTTGGGCTTGATTGGGTTCTTGTTGCTTTGTTGTTTTGCGAGAGCTACTGAATGGGTCAAATCGAAACTCGTCATGTGAACTCCTCCTTTTGAAACGCCTCGCAGCCATCGCCTCATCAAAAGATGCACCTCGTAAAGTTGCTGGAGTCGTCCGTTACTTGAGTTGCCCTCCCCGGTTTGGCAGCCTTGCTGTGCGACGTGGATAGGGGAGACCTTCCAGGCTCCATCGAGACTGGCGTTGTCATGGCCTTGAGCCCATCGAGACTCGATGGACCACCTTTCGATCCGTTTCCACTCCACTTGCACCCACGCAACGAGCGCCACGACGATACCATCGTGTCAGTCGACCAATCTGCCAACGCAGCTACTGCTGCCTGCACGTGGGATCGTTCTCTTGTCTGAACCGAGGTCTCATAACCAAACAAATTGAAAGTGAGAGTGGTCCAATCAAAGAAGACGCACGCGATCCATTCATCCATCCCAAGCCAAGGACCATCGTGCCAAACAGCAGAAAGCCACATGTTTGTTGAAAAAAAGAAAAACTCATTTGCATTCTGTTTGCAAAACTTAAAAAATCATCTCAAAAGCTACAAAACAAAAAAGAACAAAACTACCAAACCACGTAGACGAGCACTGCGCCCACCAGGAGAGGAAGAAGAGGAAGCTCCGGCCCCTGGGCCCCTGGGCCTCGGGCTCCGTCGATCGTGGGCTTTCTTCATTTTATGCGTACATGCTCTCAATCAACTCGGCGTATTTGTCCATGATGACCTTGCGTTTCATCTTGAGTGTCGGCGTGAGTTCTCCACCTGGAAGCGAAAAGTCCAGATCCAAAATCTCAAACTTGCCAATGCGTTGGGCACGTGAGGTCGCCTGGTTGTTGGCGCGGTCGAGGCCCTTGGTGAGGTACTCCTTGACGACGGCACAGCTTTTGGCCTCGGCAACGGTCTTGGCCGAGCTGCCGAGTTGCTCAAAGATGGAGATCACGGCAGGATCCAATTGGTTGGTAGGCAGTCCTTCGGCGTCGAATTTCACGCGAAGACTGAACAGTGCCGTCAGGAACTTCCGTTGGTCCCCGATGGCCATGACGTTGGAGAGCACGGGCAATTCCGCGCGGATCGTGTCTTCCAGGAGCACCGGTGGGATGTTTTCGCCACCGGCCGTGATGATCAGTTCTTTGAGTCGGCCTGTGATGTACACGAAGCCGTCATCGTCGACTTTGCCCGTGTCCCCAGTGTGCAACCAGCCGTCTTCGTCAATGTTGATCTTGGTCTCGGACTCGTTCTTGAGGTAACCCATCATGACGTGGCGGCCACGCGCGATCAACTCGTTGGTCTCGGGAGCCGAAGCCAACTCACAACCTGGCATGGCTCGGCCACACGAGCCGAGTTTCCAGCTGTCCTTGGCGTTGAAGCACTGGGGGCCCGTGGATTCGCTCATGCCGTACAACTCGTAGATGGGGATATCCAACGAGCCGAAATACTCGAGCGTCTGGCGCGTGATGGGCGCGGCGCCGGTCAGACACATGAGGCACTGGTCGAGTCCCAGTGCTTCCTTGATTTTGCCCAACACGGCGTAATGGGCCACGTTGTAGCCGCATGGAGCGCCGCCGGAGGCACCAAACTGGTCCATGGCCATCTTTTGTTGGCCCTTGCCTGTGGCCCACTGGAACAACCGTTTCTTGAGGCCCGTGGTCTGTTCGCTGACGCTCCACATCTTTTCGGCGATCTTCTCGTACACGCGTGGCACCGCAAAGAAGAAGCTAGGACGCACTTCCTTCAACGTCTTGGCCAGCGAACCCTTCAATGCATCCGGTTGTGCGAAAAACACTTGCACCCCGGTGCACAACGGCACGTAAATGTCGATCACTTGGGCCGCGACATGGGACATGGGCAAAAAGCTCACGAGCTTGTGCGCGTTGCTGGCCTTCATGTGGAGATGGTTCTCCACTTTGGTGATGGCCGTCACCGACGTCCAAGTCACGGCATCGTGCGAGAGCATGACCCCTTTGGGGTTGCCCGTGGTACCCGAAGTGTAGATCAACGTGCAGCAATGGCCGGGCTTTTGTTCGTCCATGACGCGTTGCATTTTGCTGTCGTCGATGGTGGCGCCACTAGCCAAAAAGTCGTCAAAGGTGTACACCGGCACTTGCGAGTGGAGATCCTTGGGCACTTGCTTTTCGTTGTAGACGACAATGGCCTTGAGCTTGGGCAGGTTCTTTTCAATGGCCAAAAACTTTTCCAATTGACGCAGCCCGTCGCAGACCGCAATGGCCGAATCCGAGTGGCCAGCGATGTATTCGCAGGCAGGCGCATTGTTGGTCGAGTAAATGCCGACGCTGACACCACCGGCAAAGATGGCACCCATGTTGGCGATGACCCATTCGGGTGAGTTGAAGCCGATGATGCTGACGCCCTGGAAGCGCTGCATGCCAAAGCGAAGACAGGCCTTGCCAAACAACACGCTCATGTCGTAGTATTGCTGGTACGTCAGGGATTTCCAGGTGTCGCCTTCCTTGTAGTTGAGCGCCACGTCGTGGCCGTGCTTGTCGAGCGTGTCGCGAAACATCTTGATGACCGTGGTGGGCTTGGCCTCGTTGGCGCGGCCGTCCAGATGGATCTTGACTTCTTCATTGATGTCCCAGGTGTGGAATTTGGTGGGCGCAGGCATCTTTCGGAGTTGTCTTGGGGCTTGGACGAAAACGAACACGAGTGCGCAGAGAACGGCAAAAACAAGAGTGAGCAAGAGAGAGAACCCACCCGCCGCGCGGCTCGGGCGTTGGAATAGCAAGTTGGTTTGTTGTTGATTCAACCGAGAGACCCGGCAGTCAGCCAGCCAGTTCGACAGACCAGACAGACACGCGACCGAGTGAGTGAGTATCCGCGTGAAGCTGGAAAAAGCCGAAGGCAGTGGCAGTGGTGCACTGTACAACACTGTAAGGTCTGGCTGGACTGGTCATGTACGACAGAAACCCCGGTGACACGCCCATGGAGGTGGCGAGCTCCTCAACGGTGCTGCACGAGTTCCAACAATTGGAACAACGAGCTCGACAGAGTGTTGGTGCAGATGGAAAGTGCAGTGGACTGGAGCAACGCAGCACCGCACTCTCCTACTCTTTTGTACCTAGACTTGGCCCTGCAAAAACGTGTCCATCGAGACCAGTCTCTCGACATGGCATCATGAGCCCAACAATGGCCCACCAAGGAATCAGACCCGGTGAAGAGCCCTACAACCACACACACACCTATACTGACGAGCCGGTGATGTGGACTACACCATTGAATCCATTCGTAAAGGGGGGTGGCAGTAGGAAACTACCTGTGCCCTGGCCAAACCGATGCGATCGTTGGGAACAGGGTATCGATTGATAGAGGTTGTAGTACTAGTGGCCAAAAGGAAAACCGACGTGGGTCCCGTCCCCGCCTGTCCCATTTTGGGCAGGTGGAGCCACACCACCAGGTGAGAGCTTCTCCTAGGTACGCTCGCTTGCTGCACCCTGCACCCTGCACCCTGCACCCCACCGACTGTTGCGAGCGCAATGGTGACGTGACGCACTGGGTGGAGTGTAGAGAGGGTCGGTTGCTCGCCCTCATGATGCTGGTCGATATGTCCTGTTGCTGGTACTGTACTTACCTTCTTGTCAACCTCACTTTGGCATCTCCCAGTCAGTTTGAAGGTTTTGTTTTTGGCCCATTCGTTGCAGAGGTCCATCCCAAACCATTTCCAGATTCCTCCCGTCGTTCCAAACGGAACACAACCGCATTGGAACCTCGTGGAACATACAATGGGTCACTCGCGTTGGCTCTTGCGGTCGTCGAGGATCGACTTGGGTTGTATGCTTGGATTGGGGTCAGGTGCACAAGTGGGTGCAAGTGGCACCATGGGTTGGCTGGTTGTTTGAGTTGCCTTCTTCCCAGGGTCCAGTTCTGGGTCCGTTCGTCAGTTTCTCTCGGTGCGTGTGACGTTCGGTCTGAGGTTTGATTTGATGCGTGTGGGTGCGTCGACTGCGTCAACATGCCATCCTCTTCTTTCTTCGCCATCTCCCCACGATCCCCCCCCCCTTCTCCCGTCCTTCCCTCCCTCCCTCCCTGCTCTCCATTGGACCCCGAGAGGGGTGTGAGGATTCCATTTCCATCCTTGCCAAACCTTTTCTGCCCAAGTGTGGGACCCGGCGACGAACCAACCGAACTCACGATCGGGTGGGACACCTTGCGAAGCGAAGCGGTGATGACGATTTGGTCATGATCCCAGTTTGATTGATGCACCTCAAGTGACGATCCAGATCAGAACAACCAGCTCATACACTAAGTGTACATGCACCAAGCAAGTCCCAGGCAACCTCCTCACCTGAACCAGCGATCTTTTTGGTTGGCAAGTCCGAAGCGCCTCCGGTCACTGGTTGTGGAGCTCAATTGGAGGTGGACAACCTTGCGAGGGAGCAGGAGAAGAGTGGGCACTGTAGGATCTGTGTGGAGCGATTCCTCGATGTCAGCAAGACGGACATGGAGTGAATCTTCGAACTTCCCGAGAGCCAACTCTAACTGATTTGATGATGGCGTGGCCCTCGTTGATGCATCAAGTTGGATCGCGTCGCAATCGTGAGAGGACGCCCTTTTGTGACGTTTCATGGTATCTTGGATGGTTGGTGAGTACTATTGTCCGGACGACGATCTTTTGATATACTTGGCACCCCGGCAGCACTCGGGAGCGAGTGCAATATCAAGCGCCATCGAATACGACGCGTGTACAGGGCAATCACGTTCTGTAGAAGTACAGGAGCACCACGACAGCTTTGCGTCATGCAATGTAGCTGAGCCGTGTCAAGTCGTCCATAAGGTTGTCATGAAGAATGTCAACGCGTCACTTGCGAGCTGGAGTCCTGCGTGTTGTGTCCGACCCAGGTACACACGTACCCAACGAACCGTCAGAGT
>JAMFLO010000744.1:0-10335 GCA_027475765.1 Paralagenidium karlingii
GCCCTCAAACAGTCCATCAGCCATGGCCTGCAAAAGCGTCGACTTGCCGATGCCGTTGGGTCCTACCAGACCATAGCGTCGACCGTAGTTGAGTTTCAGTTGTGTGTCGTTCAGCAACTCGATGTTTTGCTCTTTGTCAGAGGTCTCAATCCAGAGATTCACTTGATTCAGCATGACGTTTTTGCCAAATTCATCAAACGTGACCGTGTGGAAGCGACTCTGCTGCGAAAAAGCCACAATTTTGGGGCTTGAGCTGGAAGATGATGAATGGCCATCTCCAGCCATCCCAGAAGGGTCATCCGGAGGGGAAGGGACGTTGGACACCGAAGAAGTTGGCGATTTCTTCTTCTTTTGCTCTCTGCGGAGTTGACGCTTGGCTTTGCGCGAGATCACCTCTCGGTCCTCTGCCACTTCAATGGGCTTGTTCTTGAGCGTCTGCTCGTAACTCATGCGGGTCATCATCATGCTGAAAAGGTGCTGAAAAGCTGAAGTGCTGAACGGGCGGCTGAAAGGGTCTTGATTCTCTCAATCCGGAACTGCACCGAGAAATTGAAAAGTGAACCTCACCTCGCTGCTCTTTGGATGTTGGCTACCATGACTGGCTGCAGCAACAGAAGTTGAAGGCCAACTGGATATGATGATTGCACCACCGCACAGATCATGCCGTTTTGGAGTCATAACAACGTGATGCATGCTAATTGATCCAGAAAGAACATGCAATGAATCTGCTCAATGGAAGGGTAGTGTGGCCCACACCAATGGGAGTGAGTGATGGTCTATGGACTATGGTTAGAGTGGGGTGGTGGCATGGCACAATGCTCACCATTCACGCCATCTTGAGCCAAATCTGGACAATTTCCTCTTGCCAGCGCATAGATCATCTGATGTTGGTGACTCAGGGGGGCGTCTACTGTGGTTGTTGTTGCAGTTGTTGGGGTTCGCCGTCGATGGCTGCATGTAAAAATCCTTTTTCTCCACTGCGACGTTTCTGTAGTGTGAACCGGTTGGTGACCCACGGTGGTCGCAGGCTGCTGCTGCGCTGTGATTTGCCCTGACCGAGTGGAATGTTGCCGCTGCCCACGACAAACTTGGTCAACTCAAGGAGATGCAAGTGGATGCCACCGATCTCTAAACGACTTTGGGCAATGGTTTCGCCACTGGCGCCTTCCAGTACACCACCCCGATCATCGACGATGAAACTACAGCCAACACTCCAGCGCCGACCTCCATCGACCAACATCACTTGTCAAGCATGGCGCCAAGTCCACCAAAGAGCATCTGCGCGGATCCTCGGCTCTCGGCTCTCGGCTTTCAGCTCTCGGCTGTACCAGCCAGTTGATGCTGACGTTGGCGAATTAGAACACTCCTGGTGTATTCATGGGACAGTACGCCAGTACGCACGGGATGACCGACCAGTCGCTCTCGCTTTCCATGAAATTTGGGCCGACGCCCCCAGAGTTCAAGTAGTCAGCTTGCGCGAATTCTCTGAGGATGCAAATGGAAGAAATGGCCCGAACTGGCGTCATGGCCACGCACCATTCGAAAGTGTTCGTGGTGGAAACTGGATGGGGCTGCACTGGAGGTGTTTTGTTGCTGAGGCTTTTGGTTGTTTGGCGTTGAGTTCATTGTGGGCACTTACCAGATTTCTCCTCGCTACGCAGCGATTCCACACGCACCTGCGCACCAAATCTTCTGACCAAACAAGACACCACCAGGCCCCCATGACGATGAAGTGGCGCTCCATTCTTGTGATGTTGCTCGCCATGAGCAGCGCTGTGGCTACGGGCGACCCGCAAACCCCCGACCAACCTCTGCTTCTGGCGCTCAACATCAGCCAAAGTGCCAGCACCACGGCTTCTTCTTCTTCTCCTTCTCCTGCACCGATTCCCAACGGAACGCAGCAACCATTCTGTCTGATTGAAAACAGCTTCCAGTTTGTCGGCAACGACATTGGGACTCGTGTGGCACCACAAGCGCAGGACTGCTGTGGCATCTGCGCGCGGACCGCCAATTGCAAGGCTTTCTCCTGGTCGTCCGACAAAGGAGGCACATGCTGGTTGAAAAGCGGACGTGGTCGCATCGTGGTGGATGCAAACTACAAGTCCGCGTTGGTGTTTCCGGTCGGGTATGAACCGACGATTCCCGGGTTTGCCGCGGTCAACTCGATCGGCAACGACTTGTCCAGTACAGCACCAGTTCCGAGTCCTTCTGGGTGCATTCCGTTGTGTCGAGCAACACTGGGCTGTCGCGCCTTTGCGTTTACACTTCACAACGCCGGCACTTGCTGGTTCAAGAGCCAAATGGGGCCCACGGTGGTCAAGTACGATGTGACTTCCGGCCAGGTGTACCCGGATCCGATCTACCCGGCCAGTGCACAAGAGCCCAGCACGGATTTTGTCGGCAACGACATTGGCACCGGACCAAGTGGCAACCCACAGGGATGTCAACGAGTGTGTCTGCGCACAGCTGGGTGCCGAGCATACTCATGGACCAACTACAACGGAGGAACCTGTTGGCTCAAGAACCTCAAGGGCGCGACTGTAGCCAATGACAACGTGGTGTCGGTGCAAGTATTTGGCAATCCTCCACCGCCGAGTTGCACGTTGGAGGTGGATGTCGACTATGTGGACAACGACATTGGCAATGCGCCCAGCGACGACCCGTACAAGTGCTGCAGCATTTGCATGAAGACCAATGGTTGTGGTGCCTTTTCATGGAGTGATTACAACGGCGGCACTTGCTGGTTGAAGAGCAAGCGAGAGTCTTCAGTCCATAAGGATGGTGTCCAATCGGCAGTTGTCTAGGTTGTGTGCCTTGCTCCGCGATGAAGGAGAAGAGTTACCCGAGAAGTGACTGGGTGCAAGAGTGCAAGAGCAACAACAACAGAATCGTTTGGCGAATCGAGTTGATTTGAATGTGCTGTGTGAGGAAGTTACAATACGGAAATGTGTAGTTTTGCTTTTGTTGGATGGGAACACACGACTCTCTTGGATCTCTGATGGAGTAGAAATTGAGTTCATGACCATGCGAAGAAAGCTCATATGTAGCAGTCCACTTGTTCACCTTGTAGACAAGCAGCATATGAACAGACAGGAGGACAACCCATTGTAGGCAGGGATTGTGCCCGTTGGATACCTGGCGTGGATCCTGCCGTTGGACAAGACGACACTCGCACCACACGTTTCCCACTGGTGCAGATCATTCGTACTGGGCGATTGTTGCCACACAACGTTTCAGAGACCACTCTTGAAGTCGCCAATGCTTGATCATCGGGTACATGTTGTAAGTGTACTATCCTCGAAATATTGGGACGAGCAGCCGTTCCAGTGGTGGTCAGCGCCACCGGATTCCGCATCTTGAAGCTTATGTACAACAGTCCCATGCAGACAAGGATTGCAAAGAAAAGGAATCGGAGTCAGCACCATGCGACTGCGCAACGGCCGACCGCTGCGTGGGGCTTTTGTTGGAGAAGCTTGGTGAATCCAGTCGTTCAATGCTTCAAGTGGTCGTGGAGACTGATTGGGCAGACGATTTCCTTTTGGTTTGTTGCCAATTATCCTCACTCGTTGATTTCCCGTCAAAGAAAAACAAACTTTCATGAAGAAACTCTTTGCGCTGGTACTGGTGCTCGCCGTGAGTTGTGCGCTGGCGGCGGAGGCACCGCAAGCAACCCAGCAACCTCCGCCACTGGCGACCGTTTCCCTCGACCAAGCCCAACCACAACAAACCAATGAATCAGCCCCGACGACACCGACACCAACGCTGACGACGCCCACCACCACCCATCCGCACTACCGCTTCTGCATGATCGAGCAAGGTTTCAACTTTGTCGGCAACGACATTGGAACCAGCGCCGCCCCCCAAGCACGAGACTGCTGCGACATCTGTTCCGCGACGCCAAATTGCAAAGCGTTTTCCTGGTCACCAAGCAATGGCGGCACTTGCTTGTTGAAAAGTGGACGAGGCCGGATCGTGACGGACCCGTACTACAAGTCGGCGCTGGTGTATCCAGACTATTTCACCCCCATCATCCCGACGTACAGCAACATCAACATTGTCGGCAATGACATCTCCAAGCGACTCGGTCCAAGTCCCGCCAGTTGCATCACCTACTGTCGAATGACCGTGGGCTGTCGTGCTTTTTCCTTCACGCACCATGACGGTGGCACGTGCTGGTTCAAGAGCCAAGTCGGTCGCACCATTGTCAAGAACAGTGTGACGTCGGGTCCCGTGTACCCAGATCCCATTTACCCGAGCATCGCGCAAGAGACCAACGCGTATATCATGGGCAACGACGTTGGTTCCGGCGCGAGTCCCAGCATCTATGGATGCCAAGGTTTGTGTATTCGCACCAGAGGATGCCGCGCGTACTCGTGGACCAACTACAACGGCGGAATGTGTTGGCTCAAGAATCTCCGGCAAAACACCGTGACGATCAACAACGCCATCTCCATCCAGATGTGGGCCAATCCACCCCCACCGAGTTGCAGTCTCCAGCTGGATGTCAACTACATCAACAACGACATCGGCAATGTCCCGAGCGACGACCCCTACAAATGCTGTAGCGTGTGCATGAAGACAAGTGGTTGTGGTGCTTTTTCCTGGAGCGATTTCAATGGCGGCACTTGTTGGTTGAAGAGTAAGAAAGAGTACATGATCTACAGTGAGGGCGTCAAATCGGCAGTTGTCTAGCATCGATTCTTGCCACCCTCCCCCCCCCCGATGCATGCTTTGTGGTAGGATGCCTTTCATTCAAGAGCCACAGCCATAGCATTCGCTGCTTGCGTGTGAGATGACAACAAGAGACTGCCTCTATATATGACATTGGTGCGATCTGGTTTGGTTGTTGGCTGTCAACTTCACAAGCTCCAGTGGCTCACGGCAAGAAGCACCACTTGGAGAGGTCCATGGCAGATGAAAACCACGGAACAACCAGGCTCAGAAGCCACCATCCATGCATTCAAACACATGAACAAAGTCCTGTATGGGTCGCAGCAGGACGCCCTTGTTGGTCATGGTTGCACCCCGGTCCCAGATCATGTTGAAGTTGAGAGGAATCACCGGTACCCGTCGTACGTGGAGGATGAAACTTTTGCCATATGCAGCTGCGTTTCGATGCGCATTTGCTGGCTTTTTCTGCCGCTTCATGCGACTCTTGTTGAAATGCCGATCCAAGTGGTCAGCTCCACTGGATTTCTTATGCGCTACGATCATGTCAGGTTGGTTGGACCTGCCCGAGAGCTGCCAAAAGTTTTCCTCTCCGCGACTGCAATTGCGTGTTAAGATTCTTTGGAGTTCTTTTGTTCTATTTGGCTTTGAAATCCAGTGGTTTAAAGTGAATTATGGTGACTTTGAAGCTCCTAAAGATGTTTCTTGGAGATGTTCTTGGGTGCAGAACCACGTTGCGCAAATGCTTGATGGTGCCGATTCACATTTTGGGTTTTGCCAATCGCCTGCACAGTGGACGATCGAGACGCGAACTAGAAACGCAAGAGTCATGAAGTGGTTCCTTCTGGTTGTACTGCAGCTTGCCGTGAGCTGCGCTGGAGCGGCTCCGGCTGATGGACTTACCTCAGCTCCACCACTGCCAACCCAAGGGATGACAGCGACACAACAAGGTCAGGTGGAACTCCCAACTCAAAGCCCCAGCAGCACGACTCCAGCACCG
Source organism: Paralagenidium karlingii (assembly GCA_027475765.1). Taxonomy (NCBI): domain Eukaryota; phylum Oomycota; class Peronosporomycetes; genus Paralagenidium; species Paralagenidium karlingii. The sequence continues at coordinate 5,669 of JAMFLO010000744.1, forward strand.
GCCTCCATCGATCAAGTCCCACAACTACAACTGTCCAATGCAACTGACCCACCACCACCCACCACAACGCATCCGCATTACCGCTTCTGCATGATCGAGCAGGGTTTCAACTTTGTCGGCAACGACATTGGAACCAGCGCCGCCCCCCAAGCGCGAGACTGCTGCGATATCTGCTACGTAACCCTCAATTGTCGGGCGTTTTCCTGGTCTCCGAGCAACGGCGGCACCTGCTTTCTGAAAAGGGGACGAGGCCGGGTTGTCACCGATCCAAACTACCAGTCGGCGCTGGTGTACACCGAGGGGTACCAACCCACCATTCCAGTCTACAGCAACATCAACATTGTCGGCAATGACATCTCCAAGCGACTCGGTCCAAGTCCCGCCAGTTGCATCACCTACTGTCGAATGACCGTGGGCTGTCGTGCTTTTTCCTTCACGCACCATGACGGCGGCACTTGCTGGTTCAAGAGCCAAGTCGGTCGCACCATTGTCAAGAACAGTGTGACGTCGGGTCCCGTGTACCCAGATCCCATTTACCCGAGCATCGCGGAAGAACCCAACAACTTTTTTCTTGGGAATGACATCGGCTCGAGCGCGAGTTCCAGCGTCCGGGGATGCCAAGGGGTGTGTACACGAACAACCGGGTGTCGCGCGTACACGTGGACCAACTACAATGGAGGAACTTGCTGGCTCAAGAACCTCAAGCAAGACACGGTGGCCCCCATCACCAACATTGTCTCCGTCCAGATGTGGGCCAATCCACCCCCACCGAGTTGCAGTCTCCAGCTGGATGTCAACTACATCAACAATGATATCGGCAACGTTCGCAGCTCCGATCCGTACGACTGTTGCAGCATTTGCATGAAGACAACTGGCTGCGGCGCTTTTTCCTGGAGTGACTACAATGGTGGCACTTGCTGGTTGAAGAGTAAGAAAGAGTACATGATCTACAGTGAGGGTGTCAAATCGGCAGTTGTCTAGCATCGATTCATGCTCGAGAAATGGATCGAGATCTACCGACAGGTCAGTTCCAAGAGATCTCGTTCTTCGCGGGTCAGCGTAGGTAACTTGAGTAGCATATGACACCAAAGAGACCCGTTTTTGTCTTGTTGATCAGATGGCTGGCCTGGATCCGTCCGTTACGCTTCGGGTCACTCACTTGGAAGAGCTCATTGGACCTGCACTCTTTGCGATGTCAGAGTGTTCCTCCAGCTCCTCGTCCCAGACGACGTTGAAGTTGCGGCTCATCCTGAACTGCAAAAGGAATCGTATGGTACTTGTTGTAAGTGTACCATGTCCCTCTGGCAACTGCCTACTTGTTTGGCAGTTGCATCCATCTGCTTGCAGCCCACCACTAGCTGCGCGCCTTTGCAACTCAAGAGAATGGCCATGGAGGCTGCTGTCTCGCTTCTTAGCGAAAAATTGCGTGGCTTGCCACTACAGTGCTGTTCCTAGTCAACGAGACTCTTTTTAATCGACCAAGCGACGCAGCCATATGGTCAGCACTTCACTGGATTTCCTCTTATCCTGTCGCTTTAGCCGATCGGCTGAAGCATCAATTAGACTTTTTCAAAGAGGATGGTGGATCCCGGCATGCACAGTCTGTTGTGCTACGCAGGGCAGGACACAGCCATGGAGTGTGGTGTTTCTGATCAGCATTTGTTTTTTGCGGTTCCGCGTGTTTTTTGGCTTGGAAAAATTCCAGTGGAATTCTTGCATGGGCTGCTTTTCGCCCAGCGGATTCCTTTCTGTGCATGTCAACACTGCCGTCGCTGTTCTTTCTCGGGTCGCTCACCCACTCAGCATTTTCCATGCTGTCTTGAGTGCTCACTTTGGCTTTTGCCATCTGCTCATCAACAGTTGACGACTTTATTGCTTGACCACAAGACTTGAATTGCGAATTCTTCGACCCCACCAAGCTTTCCAGCCAACCCCACGAGCTTTCGCCATCTGCTACCACACTTCCACGCCGTTCCAAGCGTCATCGACACGACCAAAGACCATGAAGCTGCTCCTCCGGGTTTTGCTGCTGCTCGCAGTGATTCAGTTTGTAGCAGCCGAGGAACCTCAAGAGACCCCACCGCCTGCTTCGACCGAGGCGGACCAGCAAGTCACCGAAGCCTCTGCTCCACAAGACCAGGTGGAGTCGGCTCCAGTCACGACCGCTCCGACCGCTCCGACCGCTCCGACCGCTCCGACCGCTCCGACCGCTCCGACCGCCCAGACCTCGAGTGTCGCTCCGATCGACAATGAGACTGCTCCTCCACTGCCATCCTCCACCGAGGTTCCACAACAACCAGACCAAGAGCTGCCCAAACAACAGGAACAACAACAAGAACAACAACAAGAACAACAAGAGCAACAACCGTCCAATGCGACAGACCAAGCGGAGGCTGCCGTTCCAACTATGACGCCTCCCATTCCGTTCTGCATGCTCGAGAACGGCTTCAACTTTTTGGACAACAACATTGGCGTCCGCTATTCCACGACGGCCGATGGCTGCTGTCGGATGTGTGCCACGACTGCTCGATGCAAAGCCTTTTCCTGGACGACCTACCGTGGAGGCGTCTGCTATCTCAAAAGCGGAAGAGGCCGCGTGGTGGTCGATGCGCGTTACAAGTCGGCGCTCTGCTTCCCGTACTACATCTCAAAGTTCCCTTTGTACAGCAACATTGACTTGGTGGACAATGACATCGCCAACCGACGGGCTCCGAGTGCTTCCTACTGCTTTGCGATCTGTCGAAACTACTTTGGATGCCGCGCGTTTGCATGGAGCAATTACAATGGCGGCACTTGCTGGCTCAAGAGCCAAATGGGACGCACCATCGTCAAGAACGGCGTGATCTCGGCCCTAGTGTACCCAGAACCCATGTACCCGGCCAATGCCATTGAGAACTCCATCGATTATGTCAACAATGACATTGGCTCTGGCAGAAGTGGTTGGCCTGAAGGATGCCAAAGTGTGTGTATGAGAACCAGTGGATGCCGCGCGTACTCCTGGACCAACTACAACGGCGGCACCTGCTGGCTCAAGAATCTCAAAGGCGACACTGTGTCGGCCAGCAATGTGGTGTCGGCGCAGGTGTGGGCCAACCCCCCGCCTCCGAGTTGCAGTCTGGAGATTGATACCGACTATGTGGACAACGATATCGGCAATGCACCGAGCAACGATCCGTACAAGTGCTGCAGCATTTGCATGAAGACCAATGGTTGTCGCGCGTTTGCGTGGAGTGATTTCAATGGCGGCACGTGCTGGCTCAAGAGTCGAAAAGGATTGGCCATTTACAAGCCAGGTGTCAAGTCGGCGGTTGTCTAGACAATCCGCCTGAGAGACCACAAACGGAACCGATGGAGTGAGTGCAGAAGAGTGAGAGCAAGGAGACGCTGCACGCGACTCGTTCGCTTTGCATATGAATGTGCAATGGCCCAAAGTGCTTTGTAGTAGGAATAGGAGATGCATATCAATTGGTGGGTGGGTGTATGGGTGTGTGGGTGTGAGGAGAAGGTGAGGAGGACGGGGGGCGGGGGAGTAGCACACGACACGCAAACACGACGGTAACAATGACAAAAGACTCCATTGGTCTGGGCCCTTCCCATGTCTTCTGTCTTCCGCTTCTCGTCTGATGATCATAGTGTAACTCTTTCGTTTGGGGGAGGGAGTGGGTCGGGAATCGCATCCAGCATCCAGCATCCACGAATCCAACACATGCACCAAGTCATCCAACGCCACAATTATGTGTGGCAGCAACTGCACCGCGTTGCGCCGTTGGCCGTTGAATCGCTTGGATACTTTTCGCCAAAGTGTTCAATGTACAGACCAAAACCATAAACATCTGGTTGGTTGGTCGCATGCCACTTGAACAGCGGATGCTCCTCGAAAGCGGGTGGGCGGAATGTCGTTGCATTGTGACCTACAAAAGCCCTGAGGTGACGATTCGATGTCTTGCTGGCTGATTAAAAACAACAAAAGGCCATGATCTTCTTGGTCTTCTTAGTCTTCTTGTATGCCGCTTGCCACCTTCCCAGTGCTGCCGTCGACACAAACACTGGCAGCTTTTTGCGCTGTGCCATCCATGCATTTGATCACCAGCTCAGCTTTGCCAGTACCTTGCTGGTGTGGCCCACACTGTCAATTACAAGTAGATTTCGGTTCCAAAGTGGACAAAGCACCAACACATTGTGCCTCCAGACCATCCAACTCACCCCGACACACCATGCTGCCCATGCAATTGAACGCCATGAAGCCCAAGAATAAGCCCATTGAGGTTCAAGAAGACAAACCGGTGCTTTCGCGCAAAGAAAAACGCGAATTGCGCAAAGAAAAAACGGCCCGCAAGCGCGCCACCACTCCGTCAGCAAATCGTTCATCCACATCAGACAACCAAACGTGCAGTGCTGAAAGCACTCAACAAGTTCAGCAACCACGTATTATTGCGTTTTCTCAGCAGAGTCGTTTCCATTCAGCGACCTTTGATGAGTTCGGCAAAAACGTGCTGCTGAATCAAGTCAACTTGGCCATTGAAACTTCGGGCAAAGACCAGAGCGTGGAATTGCTTCGCGATACCCAGCTGAAACTCAACTACGGTCGACGCTATGGTCTGGTAGGACCCAACGGCATCGGCAAGTCGACGCTTTTGCAGGCCATGGCTGATGGACTGTTTGAGGGC
>JAMFLO010000745.1:0-10334 GCA_027475765.1 Paralagenidium karlingii
TTTCTTGTTTCAACTGCATGCGTCGATTGGAGCAGTCAGAAGTGATCAGTGCTCGTGCTTGTACTCCACAGCAGTCAACCGAGCATTCTCGCGATACTTTTCTGTTTTTGCATTTCGGTCCACATCGTGTCTTGCATCGGCACAGCGTTTTCACAATTCGGATAGCTGGCACTTTTGTCTTGTATTGGTTGTACCGGCGCACATATCCCAATTGCTTTTTGTGTGCTTTGTCCAATAGTCTTGATGCAAGTTGCCACTGAGTTTTGTAAGTCTTCAGCTTCAGTAGTTGAGGAGCTTGAGCTCGTAACCTTTGCAACACTGCATTTGTATTCACTTCTTGAGTTTGTAATCGCTCCATGATCCAGTTTGAATAATGTTGGTGTCATTGTCTTCATCTTTTGGAGTTTGTTGGCCATTTTGCTGGTCCCGCTCTTGCTTTAACCACCGATACAAGGTCCCTTCTGTCAATTGAAATCGTTTGGCGAAGTCAATGTTGAATTCTCTTTTCGGCTTCGATTTCCATTCTCGCAGCACATGTTGCTTGTATTCCCTTGAGTAGTTCGGACCATGTGTTCTTGACTTCATTTCCGATCGCCTTCTGTGGACTCTCTCCCTTGCTTGGTGCTTGTCTCAACCGATCAGTTGGAATAGGTGTAGTATACCCATACCCAATTCATTTGGTTTGAGCATCCTCAAGTTTTCGGAGTTCTTGGGTTGTTTGCATACCATACCCAACTATCAGATAAATGGACCCCGATTATTATTCCTTTTACGAAAAATATCCACTTCATCACAAGTAGATTGTGAACGGTGTAAAATAGACTCATTAATAGAGAAGATTACAAAATGAATGACCAAATACGTCAGCTTGAGGCTTCAAAACGTCAAGCCACGAAAGATGTAAACATACTTCGACACCAAAACTGACGCAGGGCAACGAAGGAGGCAAACGATCTTGTCTTGATTCTTTAATGGCTGTGAAGTTGGTGCTGTGATGGGTCAAGAAGCACGTTTTGCTCATAGCATTTCATCAGGAATACAAAGGGCAACTTATAGAGAGATCGAGGCAAAAGGATAAATATAGCACTTGTTGGTCTCGATCCAACGACCTTTGGGTTATGAGCCCAACACGCTTCCTCTGCGCCAAAGTGCTGCTTAGCGAACTGGTCTCACCCGCTATATACATAATGACGGATGCTCATGGCGATCTATTCCAACCCATACCGCTTCGATGTCTATGCACAGATAGTTTGACACAAAGATATTCTGCAAGCACCAATTGCAGACTGCACAATGCAAACAGAGAGAAAGTTCCCCAAGCCGGCAAGGGCACAAAGACAGAGCTGGCGGTGGGCACACGTTGAGGTTGATGTATATCCTTGAGTTGACACTTCAGCAGATTGTCGGCTCAACATATCTTCTTTTGGTATTGATTCTCCAACGGTTTGTTGGATCTTCAGCAAAAATGTCTTCTGTCTTGCCGCTTTGCATGAACGACAGTGCAAGGCGTTTGCAGTCCAAAAATGGCAACCGGTCAACTCCTTTCTTCACTTTGCCGTGACTTTGCGCAATTCTCTCTCTTCCAACACTTCCCAGCCCCTTGTACAGTCGTGCCACAGTACTTTCGAACGCCAAGCTCCAGTCCATGCGTATTGCAGAAAGAGATTGAGTACGGCAGTTCTGTATTGATCGTAGGTGGCTTCTAGTGGCCTTGATCCGTCGCGTTTGTGGAGCAGCAATGCTCCTTCCATCACGATCTCTGGCGAGACAAGGTCGAAAGCCACCGGTGCACCAGAAGGAGATGCTTCAAGCCACTGTTGAATGAATGCTCTGCGCTTGCGTTCGAGCTCATGTTGCTGTTTCTTGCGTTGCGCGTCCGATTGCAGCTGTTCGATCGCCTACATCTCGCTTTGAATAAAAGAGCTCGTGCATAGTGTCCGCGGCGATCAAAAGGGTATACTGACCTATCAATCAATGCCAGCACCTGAATGTGGTTGACAAGACCACTTGGACACCCGTTGCAGAGTATAATAATCAGTTCTCATACATGATTCCATGTACTACCTCGGTATACCCGCCTGTCACGGGGGTGACCCAGGTTCAATTCCCGGCCGGGGAGCTCTTTTGGCTTGTGTCAAAATCGTCAGCTGGTGGCCTACCAGCTGACGTGGATGGCAAAGCATTGATTGTATTTTTCTGTCAACCAATTTGCATTGAGGTGTGTCGCCCACATGACCCAGAGAGCAACTTCTTCAAGGTTCGTTTACCACAGCAAGGTTGGACAAACAGTTGACCACTCGCTCAACCAGCCTCGTCAAACAAAAATGCTGGTGTGTCCAACTGATGCCCATCAGAGTTGTAGTTAGAATCGATGCTTTTGGCCCCGCACTGTCAAGAGAGTGCAGTCAACAACTGTCAGCGGATGCTTTGGCGTCAACTTCACGAGTTGAGACCGGGAGAGTTTTGTGCATTGCAATGCTTGAGAAGAAGCTGATCGCCACCCTGCATAATGAGTGAATCGGAGAACAACTGACCATCCAACGCGGTTGTTCTGAGCACGTTTGTCGAGGGTCCCAGAATGCCGAAGAGATGAAAGTGATTGGCGAGCAGAAAGAATGGCATGTGATGGTTCTCCTCACTTCTCATTTCCCTCTTGAGAGCTCGCATCAATCAATCAACCATTCATTCAATCAGTCACCCCGTCCATTCAACTGACACAACTCTTTCCAAATGGTTTCCTCTCTTGCCAAGACAACTTGTGTGATCGCAGCACTGACAGCAAGTCACGTTGCCAATGTGCGTGCTGGCGCTCCTCCGGCTTCGGGTGGAATGGACGGCGGACCCGCTCCAGGACCTGCTCCAGCTCCGGTTCAGATGGGTGGTGGTGTTCCCGCTCCTGGTCCAGCACCAGGACCAGCTCCCGCTCCAATGGGTGGTGTTCCTGCTCTGGGCCCAGCACCAGGACCAGCTCCTGCCCCAATGGGTGGTCAAGGTATGATGGGCGGTATGATGGGCGGCGGCGGAGGCTGTGGCGGTGGTATGGGAGGAGGATGTGGTGGATGCGGAGGTGGATGTGGCGGTGGCGCTCCAGTGTGTGGCCATGGTGGCGGTGGTTGTGGTGGTCAAATGGGACGCTTTGCTCGCGCCATGGGTGATCCGCATCTCACGGCCCTCGATGGAACGGGTTTTGACTTCATGGAAGCTGGAACGTTCAAACTGTTGGATTGCAAAGGCTTGCACGTGCACGCTTTCATGGACAAATGCCGTCTACCGGTGTTCCCCAACGGCACCTGCACGTTTGGTATCGGCATCGGCTACGGCGATTCAGTAGCTCGATTCTTCGTTGAAAAAGGCAAGACGGTCATGGCACGAGGAAGCGAGAAGCTCAGTGGACTGGAGATCACGACGGCGAAAGGCAAGACCGACGGATATCGCGTGTTCGTTAGCTCGGATGCCACGAGTTTTGTGGATGTGAACCTCGGCAGCTTCGCAGAGACTGAGGGAGCGTTCCTCGATCTCACTGTGTCGTTATCGGACAAGTTCCGTAACGATGCAACCGGTGTGTTGAGCGTCGGTGGCAATAAGACAACCGCGGAACTCGTGAAAGAGTTCAAGTTGGCGGACGACAAGAGTCTGCTGACTTGCGAGAGTTCCGACTGCACTGCGTTCATCAAGAACTCGGACTCGTCTTCGAACGACAACAAACAGACCAGTGCTGGGTCGTCGACGTTCCGTGATGGCTACGAAAAGACCAAAATATCGGAGATTCCTCTCAAGAAGTTTGATGTGCGTGTGGCCCATGAGGAAGCCACCAGCAAGACATCGACGAACTCCACCAAAGACTGGAAAGACTCCAAGAGTTCCAAGGACATCTCCACCAAGCCGCTCGACAAGAACCGCGTCACCAAGTTGTGTAACAAGATCATCAAGTCGATCAAGAACTGTGACAAATTCGTCAAATCTCGCCAATTTTTCATCGAACAGGTATGCATCAAGGACACGGTGGCGTCCAATGTATTGGACAGCATTGACCATGCCAAATTGGCGTTCCTGCGTCAATGCCGTCGTCAAGTGGACTTTGCCATTCACAACAAGAACGACACGAACGAGGCGACCCAGACGCGCACGCATCTGACTCTGGCGGATCCTCAGAAGTGTCCTGACGGTTGCTCGAAACGTGGCAAGTGTCTGCTGAACGGCTGTGAATGTGCCAAGGGGTACTCTGGTGTGGCGTGTGAAGTGTCGTTGTAGGCAGATGTTCGTGTCTTGCTGTTTGCATGTTTCGCTTCGTGTTTTTTCGTGGGTGCGACTTGTTTTGTCAGTGCCGTGTTTCTGGTAGTTTCGTTGTGAGAATGCCATAATGTTTTCCATTCCCATGTCTTCTGTGAATTGTTGTCTCTCTTGGTGTTCACTTGGTTGTGAGTCTGTCGCGCGAGATTAAGCTGTCGAGTTCAGTCAGGTCGTCCCACGTCTAGCAAATGATGTCGCTGCAGTCCATTTGAATTAAAAGGTCTCATGAGAAGCACAATATGCCATTCAGAGAAGTGCAGCTGACTGGAACGGGTTGACATCGAGCACAACGGTATTGTGGGAGTGGCGGATAGTCCATTCAAAAGCTCCCGCTTATATGATATGCTTTCCATAGAGAGCCATCCTTGCACTGTATCAAATCCTTGATCGACACCTCCAGATGCAGCTCCATGTGGTCAACCAAAGCCAATGAATAAGAGAATACAGACAATCAGGAAACCTGCTGGGACCAACACATGGCTCAATGTAGTGATAAGCATTTGAAAAATCGAGATATAATGAAAGCACAAAAAAGGAGAAGTAAAGTGGGGGGTCAACTTTTGGTGGCAGAGGATTTTGAAAGACTATACGTCAGTGAACCATCCCTTTTGTAAATATTGAGGCGCCCTAAACAGCTTCTTGCTGTGATGAGAAGACGAGACAGAATTGGGAGGGGGAGTACTCTGCGCAAAGGAGCTTGAGTTCCGCTTGTGGTTTGCTTGTCTGTTTGTTGATCTCATTCTTCATTTTTCCATCCAGTCAGCCACAAGAATCAGCGTGTCGAGGGCCAACAGCTTCTTCGACTCTGCCAATTGTTTTCATCTCGATCTCATCATCGTTGACAATGATTTCAACTCGTACCTTGGTGTTGTTTGCTGCAACTCTCGCAGTGTTTGCGTGCAACGGAGTTCGTGCCGAAGACTTTGCGTCGACGGATGATGCCGCGCTGCTTGGTGCTTTGACTCGTGGTGGCAACGGCGGTGACACTGCTACAACAACGACGACTCCAACTCCAACCACCTCTCCTGCTCCAACCACTTCTCCGGCACCAACCAGTACACCAGTGCCGACGACAACTACCACAACGACTGGAACTACTGCACCGGCGGCAACAACGGCGCCGACCGATGGCAGCAACATCACAACTCTTGCTCCAATCACAACTGTTGGAACCAACACCACCACACCAGTTTCAACCACTTCCACTGGAACTACCACCACGATCAACAAAGGTGCCAAGCAAACTGATAATGGCAAGCCGTCGGTGAAAGGAGGCAAACCCACTCCAACAAAGCGTCGTCATCGTAAAGTTCATCATCACCGTGCCAGCAAGACAACAACCACGACCACTAGCAATACAAACACTACTTCCAACACCAATGCAGCCAAGCAAGCAACAACGACCACTGCGACCAAGGCTTCGGCCAGCGATCCCCAGACTGCCAAACAAGCAACAACTTCTACAAAAGGACAGTAGCATCATCAAAGAACCAAGCATTTTTGTGTGTCTGACTGTTTGTGTGTCAATAACAATGATTCAGTTGTGTCTACAATAACACAAGAGTGGAGTTTTTCAGCGCCGTTCGCTCTTTCCTCCTGATGCCGCTATGATCTCTCGCATACGCCTCGTCGTCCCATCAACTCTGCTGCGGATTGTATTCGCTCCATCTAAGGCTATGTCCGGAAAGCTGACATTCATCTTCGGCGATCTTCAAGCAGCCACTAGTCACTGGGGCTGAGACGACGTTGATTGATATCAGTATTTCCTTGACCAACGCAAGATGGATCTGGTGGATGACCTGACACTTGCTATGTGAAAATCATTTACTGTTGCAGCTGCACGCTGGTTCTCAAGAGAGCCATGGGGTTCGTTGCAGTTGAAAACGCTGAGCGACTCGATCCGAACGTGAGAGGCAGGGCAAGCAAAAGAGTACTTCTTCAAGTGTTGTGAATATTTCCACATTGATCGATCAATTGACAAATGAACGCGTAGTGGATCATGGATTGATTGGCAGCTGGGTTGTTGACCACAAGTCGATCATCATATGGAAACACTTTCAGATCAGTTTTTTTTTTCGCCGTTGGGTATGGATGGCTAAGTGCGTGAAATGAAAGCCAAACCACACACCCAAACCAACTGTCTGGATCTATAGTGTGGCAATTTGTTCAGTTGTTGGTATCACACGCTCAGTTTGGTGGAACAGAGCCCAGAGCGTTGGGTCTTTCACTATGAAAGTCATGAATTACTCACTGGGACGAATGATCAAATGTGGAGGATGCGTTGTGGATTCGGTAGCGGCGTTTGAAGAACATGAAAACCTTCTAGATGGCCACTGTGGTAAGAACAGCTGATCGGTAATGCGAACATGAGGGCCATCGCATCAACTGTTTGCGTTCAACCGGTTCATTTGACACTACATAACGAATTGCCAAGCGAGCCACGTGATTCTAACCACGAGGTTGGAACGGTTTATGTCATTCTCATTTTTGCAATCAGCAAAGCAACCCAATTGGCGAGACCACAACCTTTTCTCGCTACACCAAACGCGTTGTGTCCTTACAAGATGGCGCAGTGGCTGTGTTGAAAGTGGATTTGGCTGAATTGAACCTGAATGAGAAGGACAAGAAGGATTCTTACGACGGTGTCCCATCAGCCGTTTGGTGACTGCTCCAGATGTCAAAGCCCGCTTTCTGGACCATTCGTGAAATCATGGAACAATCAAAAGCCATTGCATCGGCTTTGGGTTTCGGCGGTCGTGTATCGGACAACCATGGGTACCTTGGTGGATTGGAAACGCAAAAGGAACACATGCTCAAGATCCACAGTCTGATGATCGCTGCTTGCGCAATCCTCTCGTTCGACCTTGGCGGATGATTTGACCTCGATGTTTGGCGCTGTTCGCTGTGCTTTTGGCGGTACCAACAGCGACTTCGTGTCGCCTGACGATTACGAGCATTATGGAGCGCTCACTCATACTGGAGGTGCAGGTAACACTTCTACCGCGACCACCCCAGTGCCAACCCTTACTCCAGCTCTAGTCGCCACTCCAGTGCAGACAACAACCACTACATTTGGAACTGGAACATCGACAACAGCAGAACCGCCCACCTCCACACCTGCAATGATCACGACCGTTGCTCCCATCACGTCCACTGGAAACAATGCTCGACCACCGCGGTACCAAATAGTAGTTGGTACCGACTTCACGACAATTGACAACGGTACTAAGAGTGGCAACGTGAAATTCATCCAAGATCTATGGCAGATCTCACACATAACATCCCCATCATCGCCATCAATCCACCAAGATTCCAACCAGTGATCCTGCCAAACAGACTGCATCCACCAGCAACGAAACCACCACCACCAGCAAAACATCAGCCAGCGATTAATGGAAGCAGACTACCGATCCTCAAGGTACCAAACCTGCGATGGATTTCAAGGCGCTCACCATCGGTCTACAGACTACCAAAGATCCTGCTAATGCTTCGAGGATAGATTCGCAAGATGCCAAGCCCAGTTCATCGACCATCGATCGACAAGTGACCGAACAATCTGGCGGTACATTTTCCACTGATCCTCAAAGTGCTGCAGCATCCACCATAGGGGAGTAGAACTGAGCGTTGGAGAGCGATTTTGACTCTCTGTTCATCTTTGTGCTTTTCAATATGCATGTCTGTTGGAGTGTCGTATTCAATGGTACGAGTTGGTAACACGACTAAAGTGAGGGCAGTGTGTTGACTTCAGCTATCATCAGTGAGTCACCACGTCGTAGATTTTGGATTATCCATATCGAATACTCCTTGTGAATCCAACAAAACACTGACTTGAGTAGCCCATAAGGTCTGGTGCTGCAGAGCTTGTCGACCCGCGCACGTGATTGGGGCTTGGGTTTATAAACCAACACGTGACTTCTATTCATCTTGAAGCGGCTCTTACGTGGCTCAAACTTGGCTGGTACAGTCGTCGTAGGATCAGACCTCACGTGACCTTGAAGGGAGAAGCAAAACTGGATGCAGAAATATTGACCAAAGGCATGACAAGGCACACTTTCCCGGTCAGTTTGGGTCCCATGTGGGATTATATGACCTCAAAAGTCAATTGAATTCATTGAGTGTGGCCAGTGTCTATGTCTCGTAAAAGATGAGCAAGCGATGCACCAGCGCATCTTGGACTCCATCAAGAAGTAGTATTCAACAGAAAACTGACCAGACGGAAAGGACCAACGATCGGCCAGATCAATAGCTGGTGAGTAGGAGTGAATCGCTAAAAAGTTCGCCCTAGAGCCACGCACCAAACCAGCTGTTGAACCCGTTTCTGCTGATCAAACTCTGCAGTTCATGGGCAGAGAGCTTCTGTTGGGAATCAGTCAAATGCGTAGGCATGGCAGAATCCCATGTCATTCCCCTATCATTAGATTCTCAAGTCAAGCTAGCTTGTTGGATTCCCATGGGTTCAAAAACATGGTAGAAACGTGGGTGGTGCGGCACAAAACTTTTTGAAGTACATGAGGTATTGAACGTAGCTCATGTGCATGATGAAGGGGATAGCAACCACATGTCGTGACGTGAACGCGAGATCCATAAACCCGAGACGGTACTTCCTCAGCATCCAAAGGCAGTTGGGTCATATTTATTCTCTCCCATTCTTCTTTTTGCTGCCTACTGAGCAATCCCATCTACTACAAAAGCGCAAGTCTTGACAATGCTTTCAACTCGTTACTTGCTCGTGGTGGCTGCGATGCTTGCGGTGTTCTCGTGCAGTGGTGTTCGTGCCGACGATTTTGCTTCAACGGATGATGCTTCATTGCTCAGCGAGTTAACACGCGGTGGTGGGGATACTGCTGCGACTTCCACGCCAGCGCCCACCACAACCCCAGTTACGACAACGGCACCAACCACGACTCCAGTACCGTCTACGAACACTACTACACCGACACCAGCCAACACCACCACCTCAACTGACACCAACACCACCACGACTTTTGGTCCGACCGCGACGAGTATCAACACCACTGATAATGCCACCACCACACTACTTCCAACTACCACCACTACCACGACAACCAATGGTGCCAAGCAGAGTATTGACGGAAAACCGGTAGCTAGCGGTGGTAAACCCACTCCACCAAGGCGTCGCCATCATACCACCAAGACGTCAGCCACCACCTCCACCTCGAACACCAACTCGGCCACTCAGTCAACTACAACAAAGGCTTCTGCCACCGACACCCAAAACGCCAAGCAGACCGCCAAGCAGACCGTCACAGCCAGCACCAAGGCGTCTGCGACTGATCCTCAAAGTGCCAAGCAGACCACGACGGCTGCCACCAAGTCATCGGCCACCGATCCTCCAAGTGCCAAGCAGACCACGACGGCTGCCACCAAGTCATCGGCCACTGATCCTCAAAGTGCCAAGCAGACCACGACGGCTGCCACCAAGTCATCGACCACCGATCCTCAAAGTGCCAAGCAGACCACGACGGCTGCCACCAAGTCATCGGCCACTGATCCTCAAAGTGCCAAGCAGACCACGACGGCTGCCACCAAGTCATCGGCCACCGATCCTCAAAGTGCCAAGCAGACCACGACGGCTACCACCAAGTCATCGGCCACCGATCCTCAAAGTGCCAAGCAGACCACGACGCCTGCCACCAAGTCATCGACCACTGATCCTCAAAGTGCCAAGCAGACCACGACGGCTACCACCAAGTCATCGGCCACCGATCCCCAGAGTGCCTCCCAATCAACTACCGCCACGGCGTCTGCCACCGACCCTAAAATCACGACCCAGTCGATTACGATGAAGGTGTCAACTGACCCCAGCAAGTGAGCCATTCAGCGAGAGAGCGCAAGAGATCCGTCATTGTCTGTGCGTGTTTGTGTTGTTTGTCTGAGTGTCTGAGTGGTAACGTTGAATGTCTTTGTGTCGTCAAATCTGTTGATGACCTGCGAACAAAACCGACGAGTTATCAACACGAGTTGATGTCAGAGTCCATGCAGGACCTCCAAATCCTGACCAGAAAAAATGATCCTTGTCATGC
>JAMFLO010000747.1:0-10312 GCA_027475765.1 Paralagenidium karlingii
ATGCACCAGAAAGGACAACAATCCAATAAACCCGCAGAGTGCCAAAAGGAATGTTGTCAGCTCTATGACAGTGTTTTACGGTCTTGTGCTGGCTGCGAGGATGAAGCTTCCAGCATCTCTGATCGATGTGCGTTTCCATCACTGCGAACTCTCGAACAAGAGTCCAGCAGCCATTTCGACATTTCCGTTTGTAGACTCGAGCGCTCGTCGAGCCTGAAAGCAAACAAATCGTGATCGTTTGATCAATTACCGCTTTCCAGACCAAAGTTTTATCGGAAAGAATAATAGAATGAATCACGTACCGCCTGTTCCGGAAAACCCAAAGACATCAAATTCTTGATCTTCTCATCGAGCGCTGCATCTCCTTGAGTGCTCGGGGGTGGTGGAGATGATCCCGATGGTGCAGCTGAACCTGGCGCTGGAGCTGGTGGGGCAGTTGTTGACGGAGTCGCAGGAGGTTTTTCTTCACTTTCGCGTTCAGACACTGAATCTCCTGTAGAGCATTGCGTGGAGGCAGTCTCTTAGCTCGAGGTATGGTTTTGATGAAGTGAGTTTTTTTCACAATGTTGAACTTACATGCTCGGGGAGAAAAGGAACCTCATGGAACCCGGAAGACTCGTGTAAACGAAGAACATTTTTGTAGAGGTCAATGCAGCACTGCATCAAACAAGTCGTTTTCTAGGGTCAGGTCCCAATGGCACGTCGCGCACTCAGGACTATACTGGAGAGCTTACCTGGTGTCGTTTTAGCATATCCAATCCAAACAAAAAGTCCACATTCTGAACAAGCACGGTGTTGTGAGTGAAAAATCAGAGAGCTGTAGGCTTCCCAGACAGGAGTTCACAAAGGGCGGTTTGCACCTGTTGATCCAAGATCGTAAAGCTGCAGTTGTAAAAGCAGTTACCGATCTTCAACGGCGCCATGTGCACGCGACCAATGATCTTCGCTGTTCCAACGCCCACTGCCTGTTTCACGTACGTTCCCGTAAGAATACTATGGTCTCTTTTAACCAAATAGGCCCGATGGCAACAGCTTAACCTGTCCAGCAAAGCGTTTGTCGACCAATCTCATGATACCACATCGCTCTGCACAATTCTACGACAAATGGAAGTGTCACAATATTCGGTTTCAATGAACAAAATGCCACATGCACACCCACCGACGACATGATAGTCGATTGAGCTCCAGAATCCACAAAGGCTTTCACTTGGGTTCCATTCACTTCGCATGGAATGTACAGCATGTATACACGCGCAAACGCCTCGGGCATTTCTTCAATCGCTATCTCCATGTTTTTCTGCACATTTGAGAGACGAATGGTCTCCTCGATCTTGGCTTGAGCAGCGGCATCGAACGGGTTGGCCTCCAGAGCACGTATTTCCTCTTCTTCTTTGAACTTTCTTGAGGCTGCTTCCATGTGCAGCTGCATCAGTACCATGCGAACTTCCTGGTAACATGCCGTTGGCCAGAAAAGAAGAAAAGACTCGAGTGAGTCGAGCGCAGACGATTCCTGTGGCCCAAAGCACACACACCGCCAAACTCTTCGTCGCAAGAGCTTTAGCGAGCCGTTCGTTGGAATGATGAAGCTAATGAATCGTACAATATTCAGCGTTTAGGCTCGACATACATCCACAGCAAGCATCGCCCAAGAGAAGCCACTTACTTCTGCTAGCAATTGTGGGTTTTTGTCCATGATATCCAACAGCATTTCCGGGGTGGCATTCGTCTACATTTGCAAAGCCATCCATATCCTTAAGCAGTTCCTTTTCAGTAGGTGCATCCGCCAAAGGACAGTCTGTTCTCACCGGTACTTCGTGCATACGCATGCCAGGCCGCGCCACAAATCCACTCGGTTGAAACGCACGGGGATTCAACGCCGCGGCGGAAGAGGAAGCAGAAGATGCGGATGCTTGCGGCCTTGACGTTATAAGAAGCAAGTCATCATCGTTGATGCCGGCTGCTTCAAACTGTCCACCAAAAGATCCCCCCATCAATTTGGTTGCCCGCAGCGCCCATACACAAGGGAGTCCCAAGCGCGACTCAACTGTTTGATCGAGTGCAACCGACTGGCCATTGAACAAAAGCACTTGCTGCTGTTGCGGAATGCCAAACTAATCTCCCCTCCAGCCAGCCATTTCCGCCCATAGAAAACAGATCCAACCCAAAACAAACTCGGTCAGAATTGCGCATTGTGTTCCAGAATTCTGGTGGCGGGGACCATGATGCTAAACAGGTTCTACCCGCGGCCATACGCAACGCACTTCTGCCTCCAGAATCACCAACAAGTTTCGAATGGATTGGTGCTTTTCTACCGTCACTTGGGTCGCTTTCTCGCCGTCAACCGACGTCACCGTCACCTGCATCGTTGCCATCTCTTCTGCTTGGACTTGACGCTTCTTCTTGCTTCTTGCTTGTGTGCTTGTTGTTGCTGTTCCTAATTGAACCAGGAATCCATCCTGAAACAAGGAACACAAGATACTCCTTTCCCTTTCCTTTCGCCACAACAACCGCAACATGAGCGACGCCGCCGGTCATGGCAAAGCGACACTCTCCGAGTTGAAAGAAGGTAATGGATTTTGATAGAGAAAGTGGTCAGCAGATGCAGTGGAGTATCCATCGGCGCCTTCCCCTTCACCGCCCCTCCTTCCTGCCCGCTGCCCCAAAAGCTCACTTGACCGACGTTGCTGTTTGTTGGGTGACCAAGTGCTCAAGGAAACCCTGGAAGCGAAGGGAACACTGGGCCAAATCAAAGCGAGGATACGAGCAGAAATCTTTGCGGCGTTGGATGATGAGGTGTGGACAACGAACTGTCGAGGAGAATTCTTTCTGGCGCACTGGATGCGAAAAAAAAAAAAGAAAGAGAGGAACTCACTGGCAGTGTTGTTGCGGTCGTGCCAGCAAGTGCCGAAACCAGCACTCTCCAATGAGAATCTGATCATTAATGAACTCATTCGAGAGTACTTGGAGTACAATGGTTATCGTCATGCTCTCGCGGTGTTTCTGCCTGGTGGGTCCAATGATTGACATGCAAGCCGACTCTGACGGGGGCTGATGATGGTATTGGTGGAAAAGAATCCGGGCAGCCAACTGAAAAGCCTTTTCATCGGGACTTCCTATCGAGAGAACTCAACAGTGCGTCGACTTGTGGATTGCGTTGATGCTGTGACGTGCGTCGTACCACTGTGGTGACTTGATGCTTGCATCACAGTTCAAGAGGATCCCCGCTTTGACCAAATCCCGTTGCTGTACAGTATCTTGGCCACCTTGCAACAAAACAAAGGTGACTCGTGGGCTTTGTCCATGTTGAGAAGTGGAAAGGCCGGTCTGTTAAAATGGACAATTTCGTGTTACTACTAGCGGAAGAAATCACTGAAGCTGCAGAGAAAATCAACAACGCGATGGCTACCAACCGGGATGAGGGCACCACGGCCCTTCAAGATCAACAACCGACAACTACTGGTGAACTCAAAAATGCGCTTGCATCCATGTCACTGTCCATGGATTCGGACCACAAGAACACAAATAACAACAACAACAGCAATCTCATTGGGCGTTTGACAATCGATCAACCTGTCGTAGGTGAGTCCTTCCCAACGCCTGCGAAGATGAGAATCACTCACCGCACTGGCAAACCTTTGACCGACTCTGCAGGAGGACTAGCCGATCCATCTCCTGTAGTCTTCCAACGATAGAAGCATAATAGCTCTTTGACGAGAGGTTTTTGGTGAGTCAGGGCTCGGATATTTGGCTGGTGGTTGATAAAAATACGAGCCCTGATGGAGTCGTTTCATACAATTCGCAACAGCTTTGCAAGGGTATGTATTCTTCCATGCCCTAGTATTGATCGCTTGACTTTCTTGGGCATCTTGAAACACCATTCACTTACACCGTATATGCAATCCCACAGGTAGGCAAACATAGAATCAAGAGAGTCGTTTCACGCTTTTGAGGTGATGGTGATAAAGCAAGAACAAGCAGCCCGCCGAAAAAGACTCAAAACCAAAACATCTTCATTGCCATCCCTTGCTGCGTGTGCTGTGGCCTTCGTGTTTTGCGCAGTGCGTTTGCCTTGTTTGTTGTCCCCTTTGATGCTTTCGTGGGTGCGCGCGGTGCCCAAGTGGAAGTGCTGAAAAGGAATACCGACTTCAACATGGACCTTCGCACTGCCAACTCTTCCGAACATCTCAGCGGTGAACACCCAGATCACCCTCGTGGCAAAAGCTTCGTCACTGCCAATGCATCGGAAGCATCCAAAGCAGCAGCAGGCACAAAAAAAGCCAGAAACTTCAGTGAAATGTTTGGGGATGCAGCTGTGCAAACTGCCAGGCTTCAGCTAGAACGCAGTGTGGCCGCGAAGAATGCCACGAGCGACAGCAATTCCACTGTGGCCCTTGAGAAAGAGAAACAAAAGTTTGGCTCCACAAGAGATGAATCGAATCATCGTCGTCAGAGCGACATGAATACCGTTGTTGCGCGAAAAACCCCGGCTGGCGCCACTCTTGTGCTGACCCGAACATCTAGTAACAACAAAAACAGTATTCAAGTCTCTGATGCTCGAGTTAGCAGCAGCAGTAGCGTATCCAACAACCACGTATCAACCACGAAGCCGTACGCATTTGTCACCAACGAAACAACAGTCGTTCCCGCGAGCAAACTCGTTCGAAGGAGCCTCACAGACATGACCAGCAAGGCGTTGAGGACACAAATGGACCAAGAAAACGCTCATTTGGCCAAGAGCAGCACCGAAACGGTGTTGGTTTCGGTCACCGATCCAGCTCCAACATCTGATCAACCTGCTGCACTTCCCGATTTGACTGTGGAACCACCAGCACCTGTGCCACAAGCACCCAACAAACCTGTCAAGAGCTCGCTGCGAACACTATTTGGCGAGAAAAAACGTGTGAGCTTTTCAGATCTGACCGAAAGCTTGGACGAAAAGCCGTTTGATAGTTCTGGTTTGGACACGACTGATAAGCCCCTCAATAGCTCTCCTTCACTCAGTGGAGCGACGCATCCTGTTGATCAGCCCATGCTACATGAAGCAAGCGGTTCCCCTGTCACTACCAGTCCACCAGTAACATCAACATTGTCTTCAGCCACCACACCTGCGCCACTCGACACATCGAAAAGACCATCATCGCGCCTATTGGATGATTCAAAGCGAAAAGAGTTTTGGATGGACTTCAAGAAAGCAGAAGAAGTGGCTGGTGATCCGCAGCGACGACATAGTTTGACCGATACCGACGAGGATTCGGGTTCTTCTCGTCGTGAAAGCACCGTTGGACCCTTGCTTTCCTCAACGAACTCTGCGTATGGTAGTGGTAATGGCGGGGGAAGTCAATCAGACTCCTCAAGATTGGATCATCTGCTTCTCAACCTACAAAACGAATTGACGTCACTGCGTGCCGAGAAAGCTCGATCCATGAGTCTGTATCCAGGATCCACCAACAAAAAGACTTCACCAATCCTGCGGGAATCCTCTGTGCCAGATATATCCCATGCGTCTCGGTCCACTACGACCGGTTCAGCCTCTTTACCATCAACACCGTCCAAATCACACAAGAATCGCAGTCAGTCCATGTTTTATGGTGGAGGTGCTCCAAGCGCATCTAGTCCTAATGCTGTCAGAGTTGGTCAAGAAGACGGTGATGACAAGAGTAAGATTGAAGCCGAGCTTGAACGAAGAAGTCGCATTGCAGCCAACGACAAGGAAATGATCCGTTCACTTCAGCAAAAATTGCAACTCTTGGAAAACGTGCAACGTGAGAACCAGTTTCTCAAAGAAGAGCATCAAAAGAATATTATGCAAGAACTGAGTGGTCAGGAGTTGCTCAAGACACTTCGAGAGAAGCTCGCTCTGACGGAAAAGTCTGAAGATCAATTGAAATTGCAGACCAAACAACTCATGCAACAAAACCAGTCTTTACAAGCTGATTTGCTAGAGAAAATTGCGTCCGAGACCGCGCGAATTCAGAAGATCGCGTATCTAAATGCCGAGAAGCAGCGGCTGACGGAAGAAATGCAGAAGCTGGAGGTTGCCTCCATAAAGAAGGAGGCGTCGTATCGTAAGGAAGTGAATCTACGCATCCTTGCAGCAGTTCTGGCACGCAAAGAGCGTGTTTTCATGAAGCATGCAATGGCAAAATGGAAAGAATTCAATGCCAGAGTATTGTACCAGCATGGTCTCGGACTTGAAAAACTCTGCCAGGTGATGAAAAGACATCGCTCTCGGCAAATGGTGTTGGCGTGGCATCGCTTACGCAGCAACCTTCTTGTGCACAATTTCGAACATGATCAAGCGCGATTGAAATCTTCGATTCAACAAGCACATCAGGCAAAACGATTCATGGGCATTCAGGCATTGTGCCTGCATCTAAACGGCATGACACGCCGTGTGCAGTTGTTCCAATTGCGCAAGAGCTTTGAGGTATTAAAGCAGACCGGTCGCCAAAACAATGTGGCCAAGTCCAGAATCGCGCAAGGAATCGCGAAATGGGAGAGTGTGATGCGCAACAAACGCCAGTGGGACAAAGCCAAAAGATTCTTGATCTGGAAGTTTTTTGTCAATAGTGAATTCATGCGCCATCACATCAGCGACCGAGATCAACTTGAGAAGCAGTTGGATGACGCCAAAGAGTACATTGTGACGCTGACCAAGGCCAAAGCGCGTGCTGAAGAAAAAGTGGACGAAATGCAAGACGACAAAAATGAACTTTTGGAGCAAATCGATGAAAACAAGAATGAGTTACGCATGGCCAAGCATGGCTTCGTGGTGGTGCACTGTCTGCAAGCGCAAGAAAAGCAGTTTCTGCGTGGGTTTTTCCAGGAGTGGAAGCTTTTCACGCAACTGCAGCTGCACGACAAAGAATTCCAGCACCAAGCCAGAGTTTTTGAACTGCAACTGGAAGACAAAGAGAAGTATGCTGCATCTTTGGACGATTACAACCGCGTGTTGCGCAATGATTTGGAGCGGTACCAGTTCTTCTCACAGGACAAGCGCATAACAGTCGATGTGTTGACGAAGAAGATTCTGCGTGAAGAAGAAAGATACAAGCAGATGGAAGAAAAGCATGTGGTTCTGGAGGAAAAAGTGTTGACCTTGCGGGACCAGATTGCGAGCCTGGTGGAATGGGAAGGTATCGACTTGCCTTTGCCATTGCTGTCGCTCAGCAAGGATCTGGCGCTCAGCAAGATTCGTGAATTGTTTGTTCTTCATGCGGACCCCGTGTCAACCGGAAACGGTGCACAGGGGCGATCTGAGAATTCCAGTCCCACCCACGAGCCGACAAGTCACGAACCTGTTGCTGCCGAATCGTATCGCATGCCGTTTGAGTCTCTTGTCCGCATGATCAACTTGTCGCCGACTTCTTCAGCCAATTCACTTGAGATCCAGCACAAAGAGATCATGCTGGAGAAGCTGCATCGCCATTTTCCGGAAGCCGTGGAACGTGGGATCTATTTCACGGATTTCATTGCGGGCATGGGCAACTTTCTGAACGATGTGTTTGAAGATGCACCAGATCGCACTCTGCAGATCAAAACGTTTTGGAAGAGTCTATTCAATCTGTTTCTGAGCAGTTCGACTTCGAACCGTTCGTGCAAAAACAAAACAGCAGAATTTGGCGCCGTTGTTGGGTCTCCGAAGTCGTCGTGGGCGGGCAAACTGAGTGATGACATTCTTCAGAATCAGGAGAAGTTGTTGGCAGTACTGGAGCACGAAACTGCCGTTGTCGAACGCGCCGTGATGGAGAAAGGTGCCTCGCTCAAACATACGTATCTTCCGTCGGATTCCATGGACTCGTATGGATATGGGAGTGCGTCCGAGACGTCACCGCCTAGTTCGATGGTGGCGCCGTTCTCTCCTAATTCCGCGGCTGAATTGATTTCCAACCAGACCGAATGGCTGGATTTGGCACAAGTCCGAGATGTTTTCATGGCGCATCAGGCCCCGATTTTGCACACTTTTGCAAAGCACAACAATGAGTCGAAGCGTTTACGGTTCACCAACCTGGTGGACGTGCTGTTGGAGATGAACCTGCTGCCTCACGTCGTGTCGAAAGAGAAAGCGTATGTGTTTTTCCAGAGACTCAAGGACATTGACGAACAAGTGGATTTCAACAACTTTTTGCGCTTTCTGGGATTATGCGCGCTTCAATTGCATGAACACTCGCTGATGATGGGAATATCATCCTCCAATTGTGAACTCTCTATTCGTGAGATCTTGGCCTGCTTCTTTGCGAAAGTGGGCTACACCACGGCAACGTTCAATGGCCAACCTCGTGCAAGCACCCGCCAGACGATCAAGTGCATTTGCGTGGGTGTAGAAGTGGAAAGCATCTTGTGGCCGTTGTTTGAGTACTATGCTTCCTTCAACGACAGCAAGGATCCCAATGACAAACGCATCGCGATGAACGTGAATAGTTTTCTGCGGTTCATGAGCGAGATCGCACACGACACCGAATGCAGCTACCAGACTTGCGAAAGCATTTGTCGGCGGGTGATGGATGTTGAATCCTTTCAGGAGGTTTCTTCACCTCTCACCATGTGGCAGATGCATTTTGATTCGTTTTATCAAGCCATCGCGATGATGCAGCAGGAAAGGAATCCACTGGTGACGTACTGTGATGACGGTGAAGCGGTTCGGCATTGGATGCACGAGACTCAATAGTGAAGCTTATGCAACTTGAAGTTCGTGAAGAAGAGGGAATCACCAACCCATTTGGCACCTTGAATTACGCTTTGCTGATTGTCATCACCCACGTAGTCAACAGCAGTGTGCACATAGCACTTAGCACAGCACCACCATGCAACCAGTCCGAAAGGATTTCGTGTTGGTATCCGTGCTACACTCGCAGCTTGCAGATATCCGTACAGTGCGATGCCAGGTGAAGAAGTCCAAGTGCTTGCATCTGATTCTTTTGCAGTCCTCTTCAGAGGACTACGCGCCACGGTGCATCGTCAATCATGGACCTCATCAAACAATTGGTGGTGTTCTGTATCAGTTTTTTCTGAAGATGGGACTGTGACGATGTCCCCTTGATCGCTTTGACCCAAACATGACTGCATGCGATCATCTGTCCCGCTTCTGTCTTTCAGGAGAGGATGACCTCGTCAGCATGTTGAAGCGAAGCACTTTGAAAAGGCGCCACTTGAAGGAATGATTTGGAGAACCTCATGGACTGGGGGCACCGCCAAGACTTTCAAGCTGTCATCAAAGGAGTATTGCAGGAGAGCCTATCAATCCTGGTCATCACCATCATGTGTTCGCTTGCACCCACCTGCTCGCAATCGAACCTCCATGCAAACGTCTGTCATGTGTTTCTCTGTTCGGTGTGCAGATGCCTGACTTGCTGCAATGCTGGACGCGTGAGTGATATGCGTTCAGGCTGCAAGCGTGCGAAGCCACCAATCCACCATTGAGTCGACTTTCTCTACATACAGCAGCCCCGCACACGCTCTCTCTCTTTCGCCGCCTGCGTCCTATCAAAAAACGAAGCGACCAACAGCTCTTTGTGACAGGGGTTGTTTGAGCCATTTGATGTGTGTGGAATGTCAGGCATTGTCATGTAGGAATTGGTGGTAATCATACCCAAAATTGAGGCAGTCCTCCCCCCTACTCAAGAACCATCTGGTTTCCCATGCAAAGGCTGTTGAGCAGCCTGTTGCAACTCCCTATCTACAAAGCAGCTGCTGTTGGCGATTGCTTTGGAGCCGCTAAAAATGACAAAGCAAAGGCGCAGCAGCCAGGATGATTGAAGTGACTTGCTCGAGTCATGGACCTTGAGGTCTTGATGCGGTACCACAACAAGCAAGTTGTCATGACTCGTCTGTTGGCATTTGACCGACTGACTGGCTTGATGGAGAGTGAGCGAGAGAGAGAGAGAGAGAGCGAAAGAGAGCAAGAGAGAGCTTTATGTTGTGGTTGTCATCGTGCTCATTCTCCAAAACGTGGCCAGGGTCTCACTTTGTATCAGCTTCTTGACAAGCGCCAAGCATGGAGTATCATCAATCCCAGCAGTATCCTCTGAAACTGAGAGAGCAGCTGCAAAGTGGCAAGCCATCCAATTCAACGCCAGGAAGCGACGTTGCGATTCTCGAACCATCTCAGCTCGAGGGTCAACTCGTTCGATCTGCGTGGGGAAGCGGCGGTGGAGAAATGGATTCGCCGATTCAGTTTGAAGCCTTGGGGGAACTGCGCAAGAGCACGCGGGTGTTGACGCTCTTTCTCGTGCTTCCGATTTGCTATTTCTTGAGTTGTGGTGGCCCACGCGGCATTGAACCAGCCATTTCCAGTGGTGGACCTCTTTTGGGT
>JAMFLO010000748.1:0-10284 GCA_027475765.1 Paralagenidium karlingii
ACTTGAGTGTCAGGTCATTCCAATTCACCTTGGGTCGGTAACGCCGAATCCACGGCATTCCCAAGATGCAATCGAATCGTTCGTCCAGATCCAGGACAATGAACTCGCCATCAGTCGGAACTGATTTTCGCATCACTCGCAAAGTCAGTTTGACAATGCGCTAGTAGTAGTAACACCACATTTCGACGCCCGTTTTTTCACCTACTCCTAACGCAGCCCCAAGACCCGTTTCTACCCCGATATCCGAACAGAAAAATCACAGTGTGTGAAATGGTAAACGCCTGAACTCACCTAGCCCACTACAATCATCCACAACCCTTATCAACCACTGACACGTCCAAGGAGCACTATCAAAGGGACTCTCGAACTGTTGAGCAGTTGCTGTTGCAAAATGTCCCGAGCTAGTTTCGGAGAACGGAATCAAAGCAACATATTTGGCGTTCTTCCAGGTTCCGGAAAGCTGGAAGTTGAATGAGGCGTTTTGTTGAGAAGATGAGACACCTGTTCCCGCGCGCCCAGAAAAGTATTGTGCGTAACAATCCAGGTAGCGACAGGTCTTGACAGGCTTTCGAACGATTTCCGTTGGATTTGCGAGGTCATAGAATGGAATCAACAGACGAGAGGTAGTGAATGGGAAGTAATTACCGGCAGTAGCAAGAGTTGTAGCAAGTAGACGATTCGTGTACCCCTTGTTTAGGAGCAAACTACTTCCAGTTGCAGTTGTTCCAAGAACATCCGCAGTATATGTACCATTATTCACGAAACCATCACCTGCCGTTGTTGCCGAACCCGAGTAAGCCATTGAACTCCAATCATCCGGGTAGAGATATGTATTGGTATTATGTTTGGATACTTCCGCTGCTGTCCATTCCGTTTGAGCACGAATATTGTTCCAGTAAAGTTTGTAGTCTTCGAAATTGATCAACTGTTGACCGTTGAGTTCGACTTCCAGCGCATCGACCACATTCCATACTCCACACTTTAGCCCCAAACAGAATCGATGTGCTGCAGCTGCCATATCATTTGCACCAGCATTCTTCATCGTGATAACGTAAGGAAGAATAATGTAACCATCTTTGATTGAGCCAAATCCCTTGGAGCCATTGAGCTGACTGGCCGCATCGAGAGTAATGAGACCAGAACTGTAGCTGCCCTGATTATTATCAGGGACTTCTACTACAGTCTTACTCTTGGAGATCTTGACTGGTGTATCGGGCTTGACAGCACATTGGTAGAGAAACTGATCTGAAAGTTGAGTAGCGTCCGCCATATCGAAAAATATCTATGTGTACGTGTTATATAAGGTGGACGAAAAAATAAATAATGAATCAAATTAAACCTATCACATCTGATCACGATCTCATAGAATTAGCAAAACTAATCGGCGTACATCTCGATGGAATTTATGGTCTTGGTGAGATCAATCATCCTCTTGCTAAAGGTTCATATTTGATTTTACTGGGAGATGGTCAAGGCATCGGCCATTGGTGTGCCCAATACAATAACGAATGGTTCGATTCAATGGGAGAAGGACCACCAATAGTGCTTGGCGATTTGAAGTATAATACTAAGCAATATCAAGGTGTTTCAAAGTCATATTGTGGAATCTGGTGCATGTTATTGTTGTATGCCAAACAAAAAAATAAACCACACTTGTTAGATAGGTTTACGGATCTAGACTTGGACGTCGTTTGATTGATCCATCCACAATTGGTGTTTTTTTTTCGTCGATGCCTAGCACCATCATTTCTACGGTGTTCTGATCCACACTCGCAACGAACCTTTTCAGCCCTTTGTGCAACAATTGCTTCTCGGTTAGCTTGGTACTGTTGCTTCTGTTGTTGAATCATCTTTTCGCGATTAGCTTGATAGTACCGCTTGCATGCATTCAACCGCTCTTCATCCGTGCGATGAGCTTTGTATTTATTACAACATTCCGTCTTATCGATTACGAGTTGCTCAAACTCACGCAGTTGCTTGGCTTCGCTCACTTCATGCTCTGATATAAGCACTATGTGAAAGTTTTCAATCCCATAAGGTGATAGATCATTGCGTGACAGCGGGTTGAATTATTAACCCAACGTTCAAAATCATTTTGATGTTCCTTCCATCGCCTTTCAATTGAATGAATAGTTGATCGACTCGTCGTCATTCACGATCTTGTAAACCTGCTCTTTCATTGTATCACAAACCTGCGTTTATATTCAAACCAGCTTCGCTTAAATATGGATTAACTATTTTTCAGAATTCGAATATGACAGAGAATATAAAGAACTTCGACATGGTTTATAAGAAGATTTCAATCGATATTACTCGACCCCAGACCCGCAAATTAGCTGGCGGCAAGACAGTCACATTTTCTGCTTCTCAGTTAAAAGGATCTGGCCACTCGCTTCACGTTCATCCAGCGAACTATGATCGGATGCAAAAGGCAAAGAAAGCTAATCGCGGGTGCAGGATCTGCATTGAAAAGGGGGAGATTGATCATGATCTAATGCATGGGGGAAGCCTATGGTCCTGGTTAAAGGATACTTTGTTCCCAGCTATCAAGCTGGCACTGTCGGGTGTTTTAGACGCCGCTGTCCAACCTGTATCAACCGCCTTAGGTCCTTACGGTGCCGTTGCCCCATTTGGACGCAATCTCATAAAAAATCTCACCGGAGTTGGCATCAAATCATCAACCAAAAGAGGGAAACTGGTGAAAGGGTCTCCTGAAGCCAAAGCATATATGCAAGCCATTCGTTCTAAGCGTCGCGGTGGAAGCTTTCGGCTCCCGTAAAGGATAGAAAAGAAAATCTATTTTGCTGATCAGCTACTTGTCTCTTTTTATTGCCAAGGATATTAAGACGTTTGTATTATTAAATTAAAAAATCGTTCCTCTTGATCCACGATGATTAGGTGAATAGATGCATATGTACCATCATTTACTGGCATCCAAAGATACTCATTTGGGTGGTAATCGATCAGTTGGCCAGCCGATGTCCCTTGAGTGGTGAATGTAGTCAATACGTCGGATGGGATCGAGTACGGATTGTTAATGAATGAGCACCGGAGCATATACGAGCTAGTGGGATTTACTTGGGGAGTGATATCACTCAACAAACTCTGAGCAGTAGTTGTTTGAGCATTTGAATATGTTCCAGACGAGAATCCAATAATCTTTCCAAATTCGACATTGTTAATGACTAATTGAGGTGTGTAGGCTGTTGACGGTAATCCACTTCCACCGATTGAATAGAGTCCAGTTGATGGCTGTGAATATCCACTCGGAAGGACAGTTGGAACGGATGCCAGGTCGACCTGAGCAGCGTAGTATGTAGCGTTTTCGGTTATTTGAACGTAGTATACGTTGTTTCCGTTTGAATCAACCAAGTAAGCACCAGCATTAACCAATGCTGTTTGAATCATTCGATTGATGTCAGTGTAGGCGTAGTAGCCATCATTCAGTGTGATGTCAATGGTACTAGTAGTAGCTGCTGTCGGAACGATGATGCTGAATGTGTTGTTTCCATATGCGATTGCATCAATGCTGAACTGGGAGTTGTACATTTGAATACTATGAACAGCGATCTCTGTATTTGTGATGTTGATACTAGATCCTGGAAAGGTATAGCGAAGGATGTTGTTGAAACCGTTGGATACAACGTTATTCGACTTGAAAGAAATGATGTTCGCCATCTTAGTCTATTATAAAATAGAAATTATAAACTAGATGGATCCACTATTTTTTTGAAGTTGTATCTCAATTGACTCTTTACCGAGTCCACGAATAGGCATTGACCTTTTTTCTCCGTAGCAATTCTGTAAGCTTAAGTGCCTTCCTCGTGTGGAGTTGTGAGAGAAAAGAGTGTTTTGCATCACTTGGTCATTCGAATAATCATCAATAATGACGAGTTCAATGGAATCATCTTTGTTTTTTCGTATGTTATCTACGCTTGGAGGTGCATCGGGTTCATATATGGTGCAAAACCCCTTCAGCTTTTCTTTGATGTAATTGTACAGCTCTTGATTCGGATTGTGTGCGATGATATGAAGATGACTGAACACATTCGGACTGTTTTTAAGTACGTAGAATACTAGATTGTTTTTCCCACTGAAGCTTGGTCCGAGTATGATCATTCTAAATAGCCTTTTAATATCCAAATTCTTGATGTCTCCATAGCTCTGCGACTTGAATTCCTTGGGAAGCAGCACACCAAAATCCGGAGTGGTATCAATCATTCTTTCTACGCTTTCATATATAAAACTCAATAAACTTCCCATGAGCGGCTTTAGTTATCCAAATCCAAGCTATATAAGTTCAATCTACAATCCTGCCTTCTATCCGAGCTTAGACGCTAGTGGGTATTTGACATACGATTATGCTCAGACCTTGTACCTAAACAAGAATGACTATCGATTATCATACCTAACGTCGATTACAGCTGGAACAGCTAGTGCTGGCCAAGCGCTTGTTGTTGACTCGTCGAAAAATATCACCGGGATCAACTCACTCAGTTGCACGAGTCTTGTAGTTAATGGTTCATCTGTAGCTACATCTGGGGATTTGACTTACATTAATAGCATAACTCCTGGAACTGCTTCTGCGTCTAAGGCGCTTGTTCTAGATTCAAACAAAGATATTTCAGGCATTCGAAACCTGCCCGCGACTAATCTCACTGGTACTATTGAAATCAGCCAATTTTCATCTATCGGTACTTAATCATCATTAACTGCTACAAGCATCACTGGAACGTTACAGACCGCATCTCAACCAAACATAACTTTACTCGGAACACTAAGAGCACTAACTGTAAGTGGTTCAGTAAATGGAACCTTAGCAACAGCCGCCCAACCAAATACTACATCCTTGGGAACACTTTCATCACTTACGGTTTCCGATGCTGCGAATTTAACGCTATCAACCGCTGCGCAGCCAAATATTACTAGTCTTGGTACTCTCAATTCACTAACCGTTTCTGGGTCACGTTATCAACCGCTGCTCAGCCAAACATTACTAGTGTTGGAACTCTTAGTTCGCTGACTGTCTCTGGTGCCTTGAATGGAACGCTATCAACTGCAGCGCAGCCAAATCCGTCGGCACTCTTTGTTCACTGACTGTATCTGGATCGTTGAATGGTACTCTGGCAACTGCGTCACAACCAAATATCACGTCCGTTGGTACGCTAACTTCCTTAAGGGTTTAGGGTTATCCAACTATAACGAAGAGCAGCACTTCATCAACTGCTACAATCAATTTTACTAACTCAGCGGATGTTTCAAACTGGGAAATTGGATCACGTCCAAGCGCTGCTACAAATCCAAATACCTTTAACTGGTATTATGCAGCATATAAGATGTTTCTTGACACTTCTGGTAGATTAACGCTCTGGACGTCCCCACAAACGACTTACAGTCTACAAGCATCCACGATCGATGCTATCAAAACGGAATTGCTGTTGCAACTACTACCGATACCGCCCATATTTCTGGCATCACGCCAGGCACAGCTACAGCAAGCAAAGCCCTTGTACTAGACTCATCTAAAAATATCTCAACCACCAATTCATTAAGTACAACGACTCTTGTGCTTGGGGGTAACTCGTTAGGAGCAACACAGTCAGCGTATCTAGCTTCGATTACAATTGGTCAAGTTTCGGCATCCAAAGCATTTGTAGCCGATGCATTTAGAAACATAGCAAACATACATCAGCTCGATTCAACGTATGTTGGAATAGGAGGAACGGTTCTATCATCTGCAGAAGCGAATCTAATCTATGGAGTAACTTTTGGTACTGCTTCCGCCAACAAGGCATTATGGGTTGACGCCGATCTAGCTATAACAGGCGTTGGTAAAATCAATCAAACGATTGCTGATACTACCGCAAAAACAGGAACAGCTGCTCAGTACGGCCTGAATATACTAGGGACTGTTAACACAAACGGACAGTATAATGTAACGAGCATCGCTTTCCTCAATGCTTCTTCCGACGCTATGCCACAAGCTGTCATTTCACTTGATCGAATCGCTTCTAATCAAGGGGATTTGGTTTTCAGTACTAGAAGTCCCACCAGTAACGTTAGCGAGAATCTCAGAGTCAAATCAACAGGCGCTCTGAATATCAATACTTCTTCAACGAATGCTATGGTCAATTGCATTGGCTCAGCTTCATATACGGATGGATCGTATCAGCGCTTGCTAAATCTGCAATCAACGAACGTAACGAATAAATAGCGGAGATGCTTCGACAAGTACGATCGCCGCAGCCATCGGAACTTATACCAATAATGATCTAAGATTCATGACCAATGACTCCACAAAAATGATTTTAACAGCCGCAGGGACGATTAGGTGTGGGTACAACTGGTCCTAGCTACATTCTTGATGTTTCGGGATCTGTAAGCACTACAATTGATTCGGGAGTCTTGGGTTACGGACGGTTATCTAAAACAGCAACCAGCTTCACAATCGGACCCTTGAGTTCTCAGTCTGTATCCGCTCGTTCCACTTTGCCAATTTTTTTGGCATCGAATGGGTCTCGCTGTCCTCTATAATGATTTCCTTCATCACTTCTTTCAGTTTATCTTCGTTGTGACGCTGACCAGTATCATTCTGGCTGTAGCTTGATAGTTTTGGGTTAAGAATGATCATATCTTCGACAGGTCGCCCATATTGGTTAAGGCAAATCTACAATGATCGATTTGAAATCTTTGTCGGATATAATCTTTTGAGCGTGTAGATCCAGTGTAATCATTTTTAGCTTACGAATCAACTCTGGATTATTATTGCCCAAAGCAACCTCTCCACGCAGCTTGTTGAACTCTTGTATGAGGCGCATGTTTGAATCTTCCAAGACGCTCTTGTCGCTGTAGTATAGATGCGTGAGCTTCAACACTTTTAACAAGTGCTGCTCTGAGAGAGACAGCGAGTTGTAGAGTTGCTGGTTTATGTTTCCATCAAAAGTCAATTCTTTGATCAACTTGGTCATCGCATCACTCATTTTGAGCTTGTTCATAGCCGGCGTTCTGTTATTGTGCTTTAGATTCAACACATTGTTGTGAAGATCCGCCAGGCGAATGAATTTGCTACCAAGTGGCTTATATTCCATCTTCGACGCACCTACGGCTTCACGCAGATTCCTCGTTCCATTAACGCCAGCTCCACGTAGTCCCTTTCCTCGTAACTTTTTCTCTTCTTCAATAACTGGGGTGGTATTCAAATAGAACAGATCGCCTCGATCTCTCTTCTCATTATTTTTCTTTGGTTTTGGGGTATTAATGGAAGAAGGATCCTCGATCGCAGGTAGTTGCGTGCATTCAATTCTTGAGCCTCTTGGTGAGTCAATAGTTTCCCAGATTCCCGAATTCAACTCTAGCGATAATGAATTGATTCTCTAGTATCATATTTTCGTTTTTGATATTGCTGATTTCTCGTTGCAGTCTACTAATCTCATCATTTTGCTCTCCAATAAAACTTCTGTGCCGCAGTAAATCAGATAGATAGTCCTCGGCACGCATCATTTCACTTTCGGTTCGAATTGGTTGATCCATGGATGTGCCAATGTTTGCCATTCGTGGAGTCGCTTGAATGCGAACATTGCTCGTATGAGAGCCAGTTTGAGCACTGGAAGAAGCTGTCGTTCCCCATGATCCAGTCGAATTATTGCCGACGTTCGGGTCTAGAGTAATAGAAAAAACACCGCTTGAATTGTGTGCCAACACTCGTTTGGTTTGGAGCTAAAGTAATTATATTTGCTTTTGCATCAGCAGCCCATGTTGCAGTTTTATATGCCTCTTGTTTTATTCTTGTCAAGTGCTTGGTCTTGTTCCACTTGTCTGGCCAACTCTCTGTATTTCCGTTCTCTATCAGCTAGGTTCTTAAAGTTAGGATACATTTGAAATCGCACTTATGAACTTCAGTTGTATTGGATGATAGAAGATAATGAGAAATTAACTAATTGATCAATGCATCACCCAGTCACCCAGTCAACACTTTGACCGAGTCGATGATTGGGTTATTGGTCTCCATGGGTGTTGTTGCATCTGATTGGCTGAAATGTGAGATGTGGGAAATCACTCACCAGTTGGAAAGGCATCAGCAAGAGGAAACATGGTGACGCTGTTCTGCGCGATCGTCGGTGTGAAAGGAAACGCGTTCTCCGTCGACATCGACGCGAGCTAGTCGGTGGATCACTTGAAGAAGGCGATCGCGACAGAGCAGAAGTACGACTTCGCTGCGAGCAAGCTGGAGCTGTTCCTCGCCAAGAAGGGCGACGCGTGGTTGCCTTCTAACGACCCACTCGTACAACATCTTCGAGACGGAAATACGGATGATGCAGACATCAAGAAGATGATTGGAAGTGAGAAGGTGGATCCAACATGGACAATCCAGGAATGGCTGGATGAGAACAAAATGACCGGCGAACGTGCTCCGAAGTTGTCGAGACAAATTCACGTGTTGGTGGTGGTTCCGGTAGTTGATCAGGAGCAATGGGATGAGGAACGTGCACGCAAGAAGGCCAGATCATTGACTGTCGTCGAGGGCGAGAGGATGGATTCAATTGCAACCACCTTGGATATCAACAGGTGGCAAATTGGTGGCATCGCACTCGACATTCGCCACGTCGAGCCGGATTTCCCTGAGTGGTTTTATGTTCGGAAGGAAACCCTGGATATCATCAAGATTTTCAAAGACCATATGAAACAGAATCCCAGCACTGTGTTTGTGGGGACACCTGGTGTTGGGAAGAGCATGCTGGGTTGTTTGCGTTCTACATGGCTTTGCGTCAACAGAAACGCGTCGTCTTGTTTCGGAAGCTGAAAAAGGAAGGATTCTCTATGCTGTATCTGGATGGAAAGAAGAAGCAATACTGGCGAAGCAACAAGGCGACCTTGAGTGATCTTGATGAATTGCGTGGTCAAGATTTTGAATTGTGTACCCGATGAAAGACGACGACCTTCCTGTACTCAGACAATGTCTCGTGCCCTTTTGGTCGAAATCGGATTTGAACACCATTACCGTGCATCATCGTTGGGCCGAACACGATATAAAGGAGAGGTACTACTTTTCGGGTGGAAACTTGAGTGATTTCTTGTCGGGTAAGAACATTGCCGGCGTTGCGGTTAACCAAGCGATTCGTGCCGTCAATCCGTACGTTGCGGAACTTTTGAGTACTCAGTATGGGCTCCTGTCGGTGCGTCAAGTTGATCGCTTACGAATGACAGCAGTTAACCAGAGTTCTTTCGCTACGGATCCTAAGCGCAAGTATTGGGACTGCGGCGAGTGGATTTGCGTGATCACCTCTGAGTATGCGTTGAGGCAACTTGGCAAAATCGTCGCGCCATCCTACTACGAGGAGTTGTGGTCAAAAGGTGGCATGCTTGGCGACGATGGGTTGATGGGAATTGCATTCGAGAATTACGTGCATGCGATGGCAAGGGACGGACAGAAGCTCGAGTTGCAGGTGAGGACGTATGACCAAAGAAAAAAGAACCAGCATACCTATGCTGCGTTGGAATTCGAAGCCAACTCGTATCTCTATGAAGGCACCGATGCAGCGGAATGCGAAGCAATCATGCAGCAACTTGCGGATGTCGACTATTGGTATCCCTGCACGCGTTGTTTGGAGACCATTGACAGTGTTTCCAAGCTGAATATGGGTGGGGAACATAACGTGGTTGGCATGATCCAAATAACGAAGTCCGACAATCACAAAATTGACTCGATGGCCCTCGACAAGTATGTGAAGCTGTTTCCAGCCGGTGCCACATAGATCTCGTTTATGTCAGTTTGCCGTCGTTTTGCCATCAGCTTGCCGTTCATCAGATCAAACGATACTGATCCACCAACCGCAACAGGAGCAACTCCTTGTTTCTCTCTATACCCCTTCAAAATCGCTCACGTCAGTTGCTGTGGCTTGGTACCTGATCACAGTGTTTTATACATATATGTTTGATGTGTGTTTAAATCTCCGAACTCTGTGAGGTTATTTTCCCGGAAAAAACTCTGTTTCCAGCGATGACTGTTTGTTCTTATTAACTAATCGCAAGTGACCTTGAGGTTCCCAGGATGGTTCCTTGAAGTCTCTCCACTTAACTAGGTATTTGTATTTACCATTCGTGAGTGTCTTGTGGTCGATGATCTTTTCAACCTCCCAGAGTTGATTATTATCTAATGAGGCAGTAGATAGAGGTACATCAACTACGTTTAGCTCGTTTGCGGATTTGTAGAGAACGTGATTGTTCTTGGAGCGAATTTGAAACTTATAACCATCGATTCCGACAATTTGATACACTGATTTACTC
>JAMFLO010000749.1:0-10227 GCA_027475765.1 Paralagenidium karlingii
AGAACACTCTTCACCATCACCACACTCGTTACCCAACCGTCGCAATAAAAGCTGCAGAAATCGAAAGCACATTGGCATTCGCCCGACCCTGAACCCTAAACCCTAAATGTGAAGGATGATGCCGTGCAATCGATGGATCCCGTTGTTGATCTTCAGGGTTTCCGGAGGATTGCAAAATTTTCTTGTTGTCTTCAGGAGCACACTACAATGTGACTACTGTCAGGACTGCTATCATTGACTCCATTCGGTTTACTTACGATTTACGGTCACCACGTTGAACTATCCGCTCGTATCGAACGATGAGGTATTCAGCGAATTTTGTAGTCTTGGACACAAGTTTTTGTTGTCCTATATTGCAGATATGGCGTGGAAGCTTCACAACCACTTCTTGTTCGTTTGTCAAAAGCTTGGAAAGATTGGCCGTTGTGCTGTCATTTGAACTTATTGTAACCGATGTTACTTGATCATTGCTCAGAGGAATACGACCACAGTCACACACCCTACATCTCTCCACATCGCTTTGGATACAAGAACACTCTTCACCATCACCACACTCGTTACCCTAAACCCTGGTATCTCACGTTGAAATCTAGCCCATCGCGAGAACCTCTCGACTCAATGGTATCGTGGATTTGGTTTTTGAAGGTGGTTCCTTGGAGCTGTTATTCGAAGTCAAGACTTGAAGCCTTCGACCAAGACAGCACCACGCCTAAGAGGTGGAAAATGTTAACTCTGATCCTAATGACTCTCGTGAGACCAAAAGATCAAAGTATCCTTCCATCACCAATTCAACCGTTTGAGTTCTGGATGGCCGCCAGATTGTATGTTTCCAATACCCTTCCGTTCATTTGTCAATATGTTGATCTGGTGGCGCATTTTAGCATGACAAGAATGGGTCTCTGGAGAGCCACAAAAAGATTGAACTGGTGCTGTTTGCTCTGCTTTCGTGAGGTGTTGGAAGTGTTTTCGACCAATCACGAAACTGCATTCGCATCCTTTCTGATCGCACGACGATCGACCGGATGACTTGGGTCAGGTGAACAGAGCTTTTCGAAGAGCGAAACGAATGTGTCAAAGCAAAAGGCATCAAGAGAAACGTTACAAGATCAGGAGCTCACGGGTGTCGTGTTTGCTATTAGAGTTCTTCTTCCCACAGATGAAGTGGTGCGTCTGCAGTGGGACAGTGCCTCTGCGACGGCGCAAGACTTGGTCCAGAGTCTCGACGAGTATCTCAGCTTTCTGACGTCCTGGCCCTCGAGCAAGAGACACCCGCACACCGACGCTTCCTGTGGATCTCTGCTTGTCATTCGAACGCAAAAGAGTTGGTTTCTGCTCTGACTTGTTGTCGAGATCTTGCGATGATCAAACTGACCGAGCTAACCAACGCCTGACTGTCCAGGACTGAACCTCGAGGACACTGTCAGTGATCACCTGCTTCCGCGCGATGTGCTGGAGTATGAAGTGGATGTACCTTTTGAAAAGGCTGAGTCGATGGTCCATGTGATCCATCTGGCGGCTGGCCAGGAACGGTTGAGAACACGCTATGACTGCCATAGCGATGATAATGTGACTGACGTTCCCCAGCAAGAGGAAGCAACTGTGATTTCAGAGCGTTCACAGCCCACCTCGGTCGCGATCAAAGAGAACGAGATTCGTCATCTTGAGCCGCTGGACCCAGTGACGAATGCCGAGTTAAACCATCAACAGCAGATTGCTTCGCCGCTTCCCGTGGAAGGCGTGGACTCCATGGGACCGTTTGACGTGGAGCGATGTGTGGAAAAAGAGCAAGTCGACTCCAGCGCGTTGATGGAATCCATGGTGGAGATGTCAGAGAGTGATTCCAAATCTCAAGGACAGGAGCCCCTCAATCGGATCCAACGGCAACAGTTCCATGTGCTGCTGTACGCTGGGCTCCAATTCATCGACCGGCTGCTTCTTCTTCAAAGCCAGGTACAACGCCTGTTCTTTCAGATCCGCGATGCTAAGTCAACAAGCGGTGTGTGCCCCGTCAATGAGATTCTACCGACGATCTGGCAGATGCTGTGTGTGACGGAAGAAGTCGATCCGTGGGTAGCGACGTTCTCAAGATTCAAGCGTTCAAGAAAGCGACCGGCCCAACCTCGAGCACCGAGGAACATGAATCTGAACGCCAAGACTTGGCTGCTTTGTGACTCCAGTTTCACTTCGATCGGCGCCATTTACATTGAAAAACAAGGCTGGGTGGAATGTGGAGAATGGGGCGCCTTCTGGCGTAGTAAGCGCAAGGAGTATATGTGTCTCTGGAACTCTTCGCTGCTCTTCTTCGCGTCCAAAGGTCACTCAGAAGAGTATTTCTTCGAGATGGCGCGAGAAAGAAGAGGTCTGGCGACCGATGCAGGACAGAAAAGATGTCGCGAAAACGCTCCACAGCACATCATTGACCTCCACGATGGTTGGAAGCTGCGACGAGCAGCGACGGATCTGAAGGATCGGCATGCTTTCGCCTTTTTCGATGACAAGGGCCGATTGAGATTGATTCTCGATGTTGCCAGCGCCGAAGAAGCGTCCGAGTGGGTGGCATTGATTTCCAAAGAGATCCACCAGCTCGAGTTGTATGCGCAACTCACCAAGCTGCAGACTGAGTCACAATCCAAAGGTGGAGCCAAGTTAGAGGAATTCACCGAAGCCATTGGTGGCGGTAGCTTCCATGTACCTCTGCGATGGCTGCATGCCCAGATCGATCGCAACCACCTCCAGGCGCGCGTTCAACGCATCAAGAGCACAACGATCATCCAGGCGCTCAAGGACCTTCAGCGCGATTCGGTGTGCATCAACGGTCGCATCTACAGCGGAGCGTGCGTCGAAGAGATCATTTCGGTGCTGACGATGGAGATTCTAAGCCACGAAGGCGATGAAGACGACCTAAACGAGATGGATGCGTTGCGATTCGCGCGACGGTTGATCATTTGCAGCTCACGAACGCATGGCGGCGGGGATATCTTGGACGCGATCCATCTGATGCTCTGGAGCGATCGTTTTTGCATCTGTCCAGACTCGAACACGATGGACCCCGTGGAGATCCACATCGCCAAGTGCCGACGAAACGACCAGTTCGTCACTGTCGCACAGATCGCCATGAAGATGACGTATCGTGTGGTGTCCATGCGTGAAGACGAGGAAACCGATGAGGAGCAAGAAGACGCCTACGAAGCCGACCAAGACCAACGTCAACAAGCAGCGACCAGAATTCAAAGCAACACGGACAGAGAAGACAATGAAGAAGCGCCGCAGAGCCAGCAATTGGGCTCACTGGTCGGAACTTTCCGCCAGGAAGTTGTCTGCACCCAGAGAAACTGGTTGGAGCTCCAAGGCGAAGTAACCATTACAGTTGTTGAAGGCTCCAAACCCGAATCGAGGGGGGTCATAGTGCCTTCTTCTGGTAAAACTAGGCTAACTCCTGAGACTTCTCAGATTTGTGGTTGTACTCGGACTCAGACTCAGTCGTGGATGGTTTCTTCTTGACAATGCAGATTCGTGTGGAATGCATATTGGCTGACGGCGCTCGACGCCGCGTGTTTCTGGAGATTTCGATGCAGACCCAGGCGATGCGGGTTGCACAACTGAAGCTGATGGTGTTGCAGAGTCTTGTAGCCGACATCAATGCCAGCGAGAGCCGCAAGCGCCAGAGCAACAAGCGCCGCCGGCTGGTCGAAGGCGCGCCAAGTGACGCGGAAGAGCGCGAGAGTGACATCGAGTTGGAGAGCTGCTTCCTGATCTTCAAAGGAATCTTTCTTGCCGACTGCGACGTGTTTGACCTGAATCAGCTGATGCCAACGGATGGTTTAGTCTTCGTGGAGGAGATGCCCACCAGCGACAGCGAGCGCGATGTGGATCGCAGTGCAGAGCTTCGGCAACTGTTAGACATGGGCTTTGTCCACTCCAAAGCGCAAGAAGCGCTGCAAAGGACTAATCACGACGTCGCCTCTTCCATCGCGTTTCTCATGGGAGAAAGGGTCATATCGACGGCGACTGTGCTTGATGAAAGCGCCGACCGACTCGACTTATCGCGTGTGGAAGACCCCACTCTGCTTCAGGTGAATAGGTTGTGCTGCGAATCGGTTTAATTCGAGTGTTTCTCAGTGTGGTTTGTATGAGTATATGGCAGATTCGAGCCGTCTCCAATGAGAACTTGCTCAAGACTCTGGAGCTGATCAAACAAGTGCCAACCAGGACACTGGATCAGCTGAAGAGCAACCCCATGGGTTTCCTTCACTTTCTAGAGTCCTCCTCAGACGATCACAGTGGAGCTCAACAGCGCAGCTCAACGACTACAACAGAATCAAATGAGCCCATTGATGCCCATTCAAGTGCCAGTTCATTGGAGGTTTGCGAGATCAT
Organism: Paralagenidium karlingii; assembly: GCA_027475765.1. Lineage (NCBI taxonomy): Eukaryota > Oomycota > Peronosporomycetes > Paralagenidium > Paralagenidium karlingii. The sequence continues at coordinate 4,378 of JAMFLO010000749.1, forward strand.
CAACGATCCGGACCAGAAGGCGATGGATCGACTGGCAGAGATGGGCTTTGATCGGCAAGTGGTGGAGACGATCTACCTTGCGTGCAATCGTAACGAGCAACAGGCAGCCAATCTGTTACTGGAGACCCTGTGACAAGGAACAAGGTGTCTTAGTGAAAGTGTTGTTTTGGACTCCCGAATGGGAATCACTGATCTTGTCAGATTCAATTCACGGCATACTCGTTGGAATCTACTGAGACACTAATGGGTTGGTTCAATTGTCGTGTAACAGTCATTTGACGTGGCCACTTGCTCTGATCGGGCGACCCATTGCGATCTCCCACAGCCATTGGCACGGAATCAAAAGGGGTCAGGAGACTTACAAAACCCACTCATCCAAAACAAATAGCAGCAACCCCAGCGGTCCTCGCTGCATTCCGACTTCAGTGGTGTTTGCAACAACATGAGACAACGCAGTGGGGGGTCTCCACGGTGTAAGTGTCCATCCTACTGATCGCCGTTTCTTGACACCGTCGGAGAACGCGCCATGTGACTGACACGAGGAGAAATGGGTCGAGAACGTGCTGCCCATGCAGCCTGTGACCGACCACTCCAAGTGACGTAGACCAGCAGCACCATTTTATCAACTGTGCCACAATCCAAGCAGAACTCACCCTCCCCGAAGCACCCACCCACACATAACAGCAGAGCACTGGGATGCTGGGATTTTCCGAGTCGGTTTCAACCCCTAACGATGTTGTCGGTTACATGCCCCCAATGCCATCGGACAGACACTCCACGATCGCGTCAAGACTTCAAGGTCCATCATTCACTGACGCGATCTTTTCTTTCCTTTCCCTTTTGTTCTCACAGAGATGTGACGTGGCACGTCTATGATTCGATGACGACGGTGCATCACCGACTTGTTCTCGAGTCGATTCTTTTCTTCACTTGAGGACAGCTGGGTGATGACGCTATTTGCGTCGGCCAATGGTTGCACATGGGTCACACTCCATCACCAAATCCAAATGGCCACGCTCACCTCACTCCAACCACTTGTCCACATCTCAAAACACCATGTCGCCTCCACTCGGCAACGGCAAACAGGTCTCTTCGCGCGATCTCTTCAACGGCGCCGTGCTCCAATGCGTTGAAGCGGCTACGCTTGGTCTTCCCTTTGAGGTTTGGAAGACCCGCATGGGTCGCTTTCGCAACGAAAACACCTTGCGTGCGTTCCAGAATGTGCTCAAGGAAGGTGGCGGCGTGTCGGCATTTTGGGCAGGTTTCAACCCAAAAATGGTTGAAGCCTCGTTGAAAGGAAGCATCTTGCTGTTCTCCAAGGAAGCCATCTCCAACTCGTTGCTTCGCGCAGGAGTAGGCGAGACCACCACTGGCTTCTTGGCTGGTGCAGGTGGCGGTGTCGCGCAAACGGTCGTGTTGGGCCCCTGTACATTCCTCGTGACAGCAGCTGTCACGGGCGACAAATCGATCAGCACTGCACAGCGCATTCAAAATGTCTACAGCGTCCATGGCGTCAAGGTGCGCACTCCATCAATTTCGCATTGAAGTTGCAGCATGTGAGCTGATGCGTTGTTTTTTTGCTTCCTGCAGGGCTTTTATCCAGGAGGAACTGCCATCGCGTTCCGTCAGGCCACCAACTGGGCGTCTCGGCAGGTATATTCGTTGGATAATCCAGCAGTGGAACAAGCACCGTTTCCTGATGAAATGTATGCTGCAGGGTTTCACCGAAGCCGTTCGTGGACGCTTCAAACTGTATTTCCACGGCGATTCCGACGCCAAACTTACCGTCGTGCAAGAAGCCGCCGCTGGTATCGTGGGCGGCACACTTTCGTGCTGGAACCATCCATTCGAAGTGGCTCGTATCCAGATGCAGTCAGCGGCCGATCGCGGTGAAGCGCGGCAGAACATGATGCAAGTATTTCGGATGGTGGTCCGCGAGCAAGGTGTGGGCGGCCTGTTCAAGGGCATCGTGCCACGGATCGGTCTGGCAGTGTGGCAGACATTGTTCATGGTGACGGGTGCCAAACTGCTGAACGAGATGCTGCAAAGCGCCGAAGAAGAAGTGACCGAAGTGACCCAGAACGAGCTCCTCTAGACTTAGTTTGTCAGATTGGTTGGCGGTCGTGTCATCAACATGCCACGCCCATGGCTTTAGCATTGTAGCAAGTAGAAAAACCCCTTTATATATCATTAGTTCCTTTCAATTCAGCTGCTCCGTGCGGTGCTTTCTGGTCGTGCGCCACAGTTTGTTTTCATGCTCAAATGCATACCCAAACGCTGAGCACTTCTCCATTGGTTACGCCTCTTCCGACACACACTGTGACGTTGACGCGATGACGTCATGACATGGTGTATTGGCCAGTTCAACTGCGGAATTTCAAGGTGGGTCATGGATTGGCCACAAGTCAGCAAGCGTCAGAACAGTCAGGTTCTGATGTGATCCCAACGAGAATGTCGCCCCAACCTGCGTAATTGACGTGAGAATGTCTTCCCAGTGGTGTACTGTAGCCACTTTTCTTCCAGCAACACCTCTTTCCCTTCTTGATCAGATCAGCTCGTTGTCCGACACGTTTGATCGCTGTGATCACTTGCTGACTTGGTGCCCATGCCACAAATGACACCGACGCTGTTCCCGGTGCTGCCTCCGACGCCGCCGTTGGCCATTTCCAGCAAGAAGAACGTGCGTCCACGCGATCTGGTGAACGGCGCCGTTCTGCAATGTGTGTCGGCCGCCACATTGGGTATGCCCTTTGAGGTGTGGAAGACCCGAATGGGTCGCTTCCGCAACGAAACGACGGTGCAGGCCTTCCGCAATGTGCTAGCCAACGGTGGCGTCAGGGCCTTTTGGGCGGGCACCAGTGCCAAAATGGTGGAATCCTCGCTCAAGGGCGGCATCCTGCTCTTCTCCAAGGAAGCGCTTAGCAATACCATGCTGGCCGCCGGCATGGATGAGAAGCTCACTGGCTTTGTGGCTGGCGCCGGCGGCGGTGTCTCGCAGGTGGTGGTCATGGGGCCTTGCACCTTCCTGGTCACCGCGGCCGTGACTGGCGACAAGTCCATCACGACCTCCCAGCGTATCCGCAACGTCTACGGAGCCCATGGCATCAAGGTGCGTGTCTTTATGGCGTTTGAGCTCTATTGTGGCTCGTTTCTATCATCAGCTGACTGATCGATTGTTTCTTGTTTTTCTTTTGCGTCCTTGATGGGTTTGTGTGGTGTTGTGGCTTGATCATGTTGACAGGGATTCTACCCAGGAGGAACCGCACTGGTGTTCCGTCAAGCAACCAACTGGGCTTCTCGTCAGGTGGGTCTTTGTGCCGTTCAAGAGTATCAGTACTGTTTATCTGAACCAGATGCTGCCTCTTGATCACTACGCAGGGCTTCACGGAGGTGATTCGCCACCAATTCAAAGTGTACATCCACGGTGATCCTGATGCGCGGCTGACTGTGGGCCAAGAAGCTGTCGCTGGTCTTGTTGGTGGTGGTCTCGCTTGTTGGAACCATCCGTTTGAAGTCGCGCGCATCCAGATGCAGTCGGCTGCCGACCGCGGCGAACCCAAGCAGAACATGGTGCAAGTGTTCCGCATGGTCGTGCGTGAACAGGGTATCGGTGGCCTCTTCAAGGGCGTGTTGCCGCGTATCGGCCTGAGCGCGTGGTCCACTTTGTTCCTGGTGACTGGCGCCAAACTCATTCGTCGCGCGCTCGAAGACGCCGAAAACGCCAAACAGAAGCTCTGAGTAGATGATCTCTTGATTTTGCATGTTTGCATGATGGTTGCATTGGGGAATGGCCATAGGAATGGTGACAAGAAGTGAAGTTTTGGAGTAAATGAATGTGGGTTGACTGTTGTTGAAACAGAGGATCAATTGTGGGAAAGAGGATGCAAAAGAATGATATGTCAACCATGGCAGGTTGTGATGGGTATAACAAAAGTACTGTAGCAGCGTTAGTCAGGTCAACTGTCAGGCTGCTGGAAGACGTCACCTAAAGCTTTCGATGGATTGTCTCCGGGTGGTGCTCCCACGGATGTCGTTGTGTTGAGCCCACGCAAACTATCTTTTGTGCGGAGTCAAAGAGCTCTGGATTCCTGAGATCACGACACAGGATCCTTCCCATCAACTGTATGGAACTTGGTATCATCCTCGATGGCATCGACAAAGGCATTTTAGGAGAATAGGACGACCGAGTCTGAAGCATCCCGTGGTGTGATTGTTGTGCGACCACTAACAGGTTTGATCGCTTTCTGTCACGTCCATTCATGTGAACAGGGGAGCAGCATCGTGAATATGACTGCACAGAAGCGCAACCCTGCGCCAAGCAGCTTGACCACTGAAGCCACGATCATCACTATTGAGTGTGGTGACAAGAGTCGTGGCAGACTTGACATGCCAAAAGAGGCTGCGTTAGTAGCTTGACACGACGACGTCGACAAGTGGTCATGACATTGAAGTAGATCACCCTTCGTTTAATAGAGCCGTTTGTCCATTCACACCGAATCAACAGCAATCAGTCTGGATGAAGAAAATAGTCTGGTTGTGGTATTGGTAACACTCAGACTGATCAGAGTTGGCGTCACTCAGCTGCGCCAGTCCGATCAAAAGCAACGAAATATCAAAGGAGGTTTGCTGAGAGGATGTCAGGATCTGCAGCCTGTCGAGGCTACCAGTCAACAGGCATGAGCGAAAAACGGCAGCAGGCCATCCTCAACAACTCTCTCGTACCCGAAGCTACCTTTCCGAATCCAACACTTGAAACGCATAGAAGTAGCCAAAGACAAACAACCAAAAGCGAAAGCAATAATCTAACACAGAAACCCCAACGGAACCTGAGGATCGGTCAGAGTATTCCATGATGCAATGCCCCTCCGCAAACTCCTGTAACTCCAATCACTGCACTATTGAGAGTTGCGCCATCGACGCACTGACTTCACAGCTAGTTTCGGGCCAGACCAATTGTCGTTCGTTGTGCGAGTTTCATACAGAGCCTGTCTGCATTCAGGAGCAACGATGCAACCTGCTGACGCAATTGGTTCACAACCTGAAAATCGAGCATTTCGCACGAAAACAACAATACAGACTCACTCTTCGTTTCTCCAGAAATCATCTCGGGTGTCTGCCACTTTCAATGGCTTGGACATGGCAGCTCTCCTGGAGTCCGTCAAGATCACAGTCATCGATACCACTACGCCAGTGAGAAGCGACCTCGCGACTGACCGACGTGTCGCTGCGAAGCGTCAATCATCGGATTCTAGCAAGTTGACGGCATTCTTTGGCGCAACAATTGCGACATGGAGGATCCTCTCTGGCTTCGCACTGCTGAAACGTCAAAGCTCCCTGTTTACTGGAGCAATTCAATTCCTTTGCCCAGCACAGCCCTTTCACCACCGCTGAGCCGCTTTTGCGACGAAACGAGACTTGTCTGACCCACCAGCAGTGGCTTGACGTGCGATCCCATTGGCTTTCGATTCACTGGTACGAAGCTCCACGTCGTCGACTGAGCATTCCAAGGGGGCGGAGCAACGGCTTTGACGACCGACACATTTTGTGATGAGGCCAAGCAAAGGAAATGAAAGAAGCCATAATCAGACGCGGGGACCACCAACCCTGAATCGAATGTGATGAAAGCATCCGTGAGCTTGGCACTGTGCAGTACCTAAAGTATCAGCTTTCTCCTGTGTGCTGATCCAGTTTCCGATTGGATCTACAGTAAGATTTGCAAAGGAAAGAAAAAAAAACGATTCTCGGTACTGGTACACTTCGACTGGATACGTACCCCTAGACACCCTTAGAGACAGCGATGATGTACTATATAGTACATCATCGCTGTCTCTAAGGGTGTCTAGGGGTACG
>JAMFLO010000750.1:0-10218 GCA_027475765.1 Paralagenidium karlingii
TGCAGAGCGCGGAGCACCTGCATGGTGGCGTGCGACACGTGACAATCAAGTGATGGGATTTCAATTGAGTTTGTTCTGATGGATGGATGATGATGGTATAGTTACGGAAACTTCAAGTTCACGCAGGTTGAACGCTATCCATATATCACAGGTTTGGGGGCGATCTAATGCAACACCTGACAGTTGTATCCTGTATTTGTCGCACATTGCTGCAAAAATACGAGCTGTCAGCTGTCAGGTGTTCACACACACACACTCCACCTCACCCACTAACATGCAGAATTGATTCTCGACACCCCCCCTCCCCCCAGGGACTCAACACGCCTCTTCGGATGCAACTACAAGAGCAGCCGCGTTGTCACTTGTCTTCATCGCGTTGGCTAGCGTACGTTTCGCCGTGTTGAACCCATGGACGCACGAAGCAGCGATCGACAGGTGTCCATGCAGCTCGTGACAAGGCATGAGCAGTCCATGCAGACCAACACGAGCCACCAGAGCCAGATCTCGAGTCACGACAGCTTCTTGGTGCTGGCCAGCGACTTGGATTTAGTTGGAGTAACGGCTTTCCGATTATTGGTACACAATTGGTGCAACCCGATAAAAGTGCCTCCAAAACCGATATGAAATCGGTAACGATGCGCCAATATCTCGGATCGAAGACAAATGGCACACGTCAAGAACCAGCAGTCAACGAACGTGCAGAAGGTTAGACGTGTGGTCAAAAGAAACGACTTAGTCACGGTTTTTCTTACTGGAACACAAGTTACCTAAGGTCAATAAAATCCCCTATTGAGGTTTAGCCAAGTCTCTATTGTTGTTCTTCGGTCTTCTGGGAACGCACGGTGTGAACCGATTGGAAAAGCGCGGCCATGAATGCCGATGAAGACTCACACACTCAACTGGTTATGAGCCTAACAGCTGAAGAAACAAGACAAGAAGAGGCCTCAGCTTCTCCTTACGAGAAACTCCAGCAGATTCTGCAGCTGCTGCAGAATCTGAAAAAGAGCGTGGCTTAGGTTGAGCGTGAATGATCGCGCACACCTCTGACCGACAAGGCACAAGAAAGTCCAAGGGAAAAACGTCATTGCGTACAAGACGCACAGGACGAAGCCTACAAACCAAGGCGGCGTGGAACCATGGTGCTAGCAGAGCACGATGGTGCATATGAAGAAGACATAAGACGCGAGAGAGTGTTCCGTGAATTTGTCATGAACCAAGCGCAGAGGGGTCAACACTACCAAAACAACAATCTTCACATGCAAGAAAGACTCACAGGGCAGAGAACGCCAAGCGCCCAAGACATGAAGCTCTTGATCAAGCCATTGGACGGAAAAGAGGTCTACAAAGGCCTAGGCTGCGGGTTCAAGGAGTGGGCTCGGCGATTTGTGCGACAAATTGTGTTGGTGAAGCAGCGTGTGGGATACAGTAGAGCGAAGACCTCAAAGTTGACCGACTGAGTCATTGTCTGGCTGGATCAGCCGAGAAGTTCTTCAACAACAAGGTCGACCAGTGGTGGAACGAGGTGCCACAGCTCTGGTACATTCTGGATCGAATGAAGGATGAGTTCAAGACGACGATGACCACGGCAAAAGCGATGGCGATCTTTACAAAAAGGAAGGAGGCGTCACGCTCATGGAATGACCACTACTTGTATCTAGTGGCACTGGGCGAATTGGTGGACAACGCGGAACGACTCATCGTGGAAAACATCGTTTTGTACGCGTCACCCGAATTGAAGAGCGTGCTGATGGCCAAGTACGACACGAGAAGGCCAGACATCGCCAAGCACACAGAAGAATTGGTGCAATATGCGCAAATGATGGATGAAACCAAGCACGGGCGAGAACAATCAAATATCCTCAAGAAAAAGGATAATCAGAAGGAAAATGTCTGCTACAACTGCGGCGAATGGGGTCACATTGCAAAAAAATGCAAAAAGAAGCCGCGTGAACAAGAAAAATCAACTCCAGGAACGAAATTTGCATTGACCACGAGGGTCGGCAGTGATCAACAGAGCGGATGGATCCTGGACAGTGTCGCGAGCTGACATTTGATGAATGATCAAGAATTGCTCGAGGACGTGGAAGAGCGCGATACTGAGTGTGTGTTGCCGAATGGCGAAATCATGAACACGAGGGTTACTGGGAAGGTCAACCTGTATGCGTAGTCGACGGAGAAGAAAGAGAGATCCAACTTTCAAACGTACACTACTCGCCAGACCTCCCCATCAACATCATTTCCTACTGAATACTCGAAGACAAAGGATTCCAATTGCGAAACAAGCGAGGAATCCGGGTAATTGAGCGAGCACAAGACAATGCGAGATTGTTTCAAGTCGACAAGAAGGAGAATGTGTTTTATGCCAGATTGATGAGCAGCAACAAGAGAGACGACTATCGGATGATGTGCTATGCAATGCCAGTCAGCGTGCAGAATGTATTGCGCCAAGTGGGAGCAAATGTGGATGAAGACGTTCAAGAAGACAGTTTGATCAACTTTCATCACAGATTCGGACACCTCAGCTACGACACAATTCAACGCATGGCCAAGGATCCGACCTCGGGTATTCGAATCAATGACCACCAGCGAGCTGTATGCGTGAGCTGTGCGGAAGGGAAACAATCAAGAAACAAACAATCTCAGACCGACTCAGGTACGCATTCGCCAATCGACCGAATAGGTGGGGTCATATGTAGCGACCTCAAAGGACCCATGGCGATCGAACCCGAAGAAGATGTCACCGATCCAGCTCCTCACGGGCCAAGCGCCGAATCTAAGTGAAATAGTTGCTTTTGGATCGCACTGCACGGCCCAACGCGAGACAGGAAGAAAGACGTGGGAACCGAGAGCAAGAGCGGCGCGAATTCTTGGTAGAACGGAAGAAACGAAAGGGTTCAAAGTGTTCATTCCGAGCCTAAATCAAGTGACGACGACCCAACATGTCCAAAGCATTCAATCCCTCACCGACAAGCAAAACGAGAGCTTACGAAGACAGCAAAGAGACCCGTCATCAAGCGACGAAGACGATGAACCGTCTGTTGAAGAACCACCAGAGCACGCGGAAACAAGTCAATACGAAAACCCGACAACGAGATCGCAACACGAGCGAGGAAGAACCATTCGATCACTCCTCAACAACGTGATGGTGAAAGATCCGAGAACGTATCGCGAAGCGATGGTGAGCGAGCAGAAGGAGCAATGGAAGCAGCTATCGACACCGAAATCAAAGCGTTGAGAGAGAACAACACGTGGGAAGTCCTGAAAAGACCAAGCAATTCGAAGCCATTGCATTCGAAATGGGTGTTCAAGACTAAACTGAAAGCCGACGGATCAATCGAACGTTTCAAAACCCGACTCGTGGCGTGTGGAAATGAACAGACCTACGGCGAAAACTACTGTGAAAATTTCGCACCTGTCATGACGCTCGAGACAGCTCTATTCGTCATCGCGATGGCATCCAAGTGGAATGTCCCAGCGCACCATGCCGACACTCCAAATGCGTATGTGAAAGAGGAATGTGAAGAGGACCTGGACATCTACATGCATCTACCACAAGGCGTGAAAGTGAGCGAAGTGATGTGTGGATTGCAGAATGAAAACGACAATGGTGAACGACTTCTACAAGAACTTGGTGATCGAAACCCAAAGCAGATCGTGCTGAAGCTTTGAAAGAGTTTGTATGGACTGAAGCAAGCTGGAAGATTGTGGAACGAGCTACTGGATCGCGTTTTGCAAGAGGGTGGTTACAAGAGGTGTCTGACGGAGAGCTGTCTCTACGTCAAGATTGAAGACCAATCGACGACGCTAGTGGGAACTTACGTGGATGATTTGCTGGTCACAGGAACTGACCAAACGTGTGTGACAACCTTTTTCGACCAAATGAAAGAACTCAAGGTAAAAGACCTAGGTGAAGTGAATCACTTTCTCGGATTGCGCGTGATCAGGAATGAAAAGCACGAATACCAACTCGACCAAGAGATACTGATCGAAGACCTGCTCAAGAAGAACGGAATGAAACCAAGATTGTTACCTATTGGAGCCGACTACGAAGAAGAATTAAAAAAGCAAAGTGACTCACTTCAAGGAGTTGAAAGGATTCAACAGTTTCGATCGCTGGCTGGATCGTTGTTGTCGATTGCAAGATGCACAAGACCCGACATCGTGTTTGCTGTCCACCAACTCACTCGACGGACTCACAACCCGACTGTGGGAAATGAATAACTCGCCAAAACCATCCTCAAGTACCTGAAGAAGACCAAGTCGGACAAGATGAATGTGAAAATGAACAACGAAGATTGTGAACTGTCAATTTCGGCGTATTCGGATGCGGATTGGGCCTCAGAAAAGGACAGAAAATCGATTTCAGGTTGTGTGATCTTTGTGGACAAAGCCCCTGAGTTGTGGTGATGCAAGAAACAGACTTTGGTGGCCCAGTCGGCAATGGAAGCGGAGTTTGTCGCGGCATCACAAGCTATTCAAGAAGTTCGTGGACTATACGAGATGATTCACGAAGTGCGCGTGAAAGTGAAGATGCCAATCAAGCTTTACATGGACAATCAAGCTGCAATCAGTCAACTCGAAAATGAAGCTAGCAGTGCCAAGACAAAACATGTGGATATCAAGTTCAGTTCGTGAAAAATGAAGTAAAGAACAAGATTATGAAGATCGAGTATGTACAAAGCAAAGAAATGGCGGCCGATCTCTTTACAAATGCACTCAACAAAGTGAAGCCCCAAAAGATGAAGACGTTGTGCAAAAAGACGAGCGAAAGCGCACCGAGTCAAGAGTCGTTCGACCGGAAATTGAACATCGAGAAGGAGAGTTGGAGTAACGGCTTTCAGATTATCGGTACACAATTGGTGCAACCCGATAAAAGTGCCTCCAAAACCGATATGAAATCGGTAACGATGCGCCAATATCTCGGATCGAAGACAAATGGCACACGTCAAGAACCAGCAGTCAACGAACGTGCAGAAGGTTAGACGTGTGGTCAAAAGAAACGACTTAGTCACGGTTTTTCTTACTGGAACACAAGTTACCTAAGGTCAATAAAATCCCCTATTGAGGTTTAGCCAAGTCTCTATTGTTGTTCTTCGGTCTTCTGGGAACGCACGGTGTGAACCGATTGGAAAAGCGCGGCCATGAATGCCGATGAAGACTCACACGTTCAACTGATTTACTATTGCTGTTGTTGCTATAACGAGTCGCCGTCATTTTGCCGACCTGCGAGGTTAGCCATTGAGCCTGCGAGTTTCCAACTGGCTTAGTATTGAGTGAGGATGCGGTGTTCCCGTGACAAGCCGCACTCCGTGTGTTGAAGATGTCCCATTCACGTAGCTTGGGTTTGTCGGCCTTGTGGCGGACTTCTTCGGGCGCACGCTTTGCACACGTACGGCGGCAGACGGCTTCCAGCCACACGATTTGAGGGGGAGAATTCTAATTGGAAAGTAATATATTGAGAAGTTAATATGCTAGAATATATCCGTTATGAATACATTTCTAACACTCCTTCACATATTTACTTCTCGGATAACTTCAGCTTCATTTGTGCGCTGATTTGATATTCTTCTCCTGGGTAAGTGGCTTCGTCATAGCGTCGGCCGTCATTTCATCGGTAGAGACGTACTTGGGAACGATTTTCTTGTCCTTCTGCAATTGCTTCACATACTTGATTTTTACATCAATATGCTTCGTTTTGGCGCTTGACACTTCGTTCTTGATCTGTTGAATTGCAGCTTGATCATCCATCCATAGCTCGCATTTCTTCGTCAACTGGTAGTTTCAATTCTCTCAGTAGGTTCTTCAATCCTTCCATTTGCGTGGCACAGTTGGCCGCTGCAACGAACTCGGCTTCAGCAGTTGATATCGACACGAATCGTTGCTTCTTGGTTCCCCATAGCACGCAGTTCCCGTTGATGAATATGACATGGCCACTCACGCTCTATCTGTGATGTTGGCGGCAAAATCCGCATCGGAGTACCCGGAAATCTTTAGGTTTTCTTTTTCTTCATTTTCTTCGCATTGGACTCGCATCTTGGCATTTTTGTTCAGTGATAAATAGCGGAGCAGCTTTTTCATTGACCCGTCGTTGGCTTGGACGTGCTCCTGGTTAGCACGTGGACGGCGAAGGCGATGCACAGCGCGTCACCCAGAGTAGCGAGCTCACGGTCCGATGATAAATCTTCACAGTCGGCACTTCTCGGTCTTGATCGTCTTGAGCACACATCAGTTGGTTCTTGGCCTTCAATTCGCTCTCGTAGTTGGCTGGCAGCGAGATTCTCGCGGTCTTGGACTCTTCCATCTTCATTTCGCTCAGCAAACTACTAATTGTAGGCTCTAGATCCACGTACATCTCCCTATTGCTCACCGCTTGCACTCTCATTCCTAAGAACTTACTCACCACGCCCAATTTTTTCACATCCACAATTCTCAAGTACTCGAACAAGTCGTCCACCATGCACAATTTCGTCCCAGTAGCCACGATATCATCCACGTAGAGTCCCACGAGCAAAATATCTTCACCAATTTGCCGGTAGTAGATGCACATGTCACCATCGCTTCTGGTACAGCCGTATTCAGCAGGATATCGTTGATCATTGCATTCCACAGTCGTCCTGCTTGTTTCAGTCCATACAGGCTATTCACCAACTTCAGCACTGGTTGTCCTCCTTCATTTTTCACGTTTTCTGGTTCTTCTTTTGTTAAAATCACGCCTTGAGGCATTTTCAAAAACACACTCATTCCATCGTCTTTCACAGCTCTCACATAAGCGTTAGGCACATCACCCTGTTGCAATGGCACACCCCACCTGACACTCAGAGTCAACAGCACCTGAAACGCTTCGATCTCCATCACAGGGGCAAAAGTTAGTTCGTAGTCGACTTCAAATTGATGTTCGTTTCCGCACGCCACAAGTCGTCCCTTGTATCGTTCTGTGCTGCCGACCGCATTCGTTTTCCGCTTGAAAACCCACTTGCTGTGCAGACTCCTGGCTCCTGTTGGTAGCGTGGCGATCTCCCATGTGCCGTTCTCGCGCAACGCGTTGATCTCGGTCGTGACTGCAGTCCTCTATTGTTCCGCATTTGTGCTTCTCATTGCTTCGCCGTAGTTTCTGGGGTCTTGTTCCGGACTTTTCTCCGCGTAGTTGAGCAATGACTTGATGGTTCTGCCCTGTTTCTTTTGGAGCTGGTCACCACTCCAGTTGTTGGCTTTGGCAAACTCACTTGCTTTTGTCTTTTACCTTTTGTCGTTAGGTTTTCGCCATCGAAGTCGTCTCCTTCACTTCCTTGGTCGTCTTCGTCATTCTCTTGACTGTCATCATCGTCTCCTTGGCTGTCGCTGTCATTTTCTTGATCGCTATTTTTGTCATCGCGATCGTTGTTGTCTTCTCCTCAATCACCCATCAGGCCGGCCTCCACAATTCTTTGGTTTTTGGTCTGTAGGCTGCTAATGTTCTTGACATGCGTTGTCGTCGTGATGACTTCATTTGTCTTGATCAGTAGGCACTTGAAGCCTTTTACGTCTTCACTCACGCCCAGAACTCTTGCTGCCTCCGCTCACGGTTTGAATGCGGACTTGCTGTTTCCCGGTCGCCTATACACGGATTAAAACGATCCGAAAACGACACTATTTCCAACATTCGGCTGCTTACCAGTCAGCATTTCCAACGGCGACTTCTTAACTGAGTTCGAGTTGGTTGGCATCCGATTCAGGACGTAACTAGCGTATTGAGCGGCGTCTTCCCAGTAGATGTAGGGCAGTCGGCAGGTGCTGATCATTGCGCGAATCATATTCATCACCGTCCTGAACATTCGCTCCGCTTTGCCATTCGACGCTTAGTTGTATGGCTCGCTCCTTTGTCTCGCGATGCCGGTTTTCTCACAGAAAAGGTCGACGGATCGGTACTCTTGGCCACTGTCCGTTCGCAACACGTGGATTTTGCAATTGAAAGTCCTCTCGAAGAATGCCATGAAGTGTTGGAATTGTTGCGCAGCTCCGTTCTTGTATTTGGCCAGGAAAATCTGCTGTAGTGTCGTGTATTTGTCTTGTGGTCGACGAACACGATCATATACCTGTTGCCATTTCGATCTGCTGGAGTTAGCGATCCCTTGAGATCACTGCAAATAACGCCACCAATTCTGTCTGTTGGCGAGTTCTTGCCGCTGTCTTTTTGTGGCTGGCGATTTCTGGTTTGTTTGCCTTCTGCGCAGGCAGTGCACGTTGGTCTTGTTCCGGGGCGCGGGTCTTTTGCCATCTTCTCGATCTTGTCGAAGTTCAAATGGCCAAGTCGTAGGTGGATGATCATCAGTGTGTCTTCCTGTGGCTCTACATCGCCATCGGCTTCATTTTGGGTGTCCACTATCGCGTTCACATACTCTTCATCACTGGTGGCGCTGTTCCTGGTTCTCGTTTGGACAAACAACACTCCGTTTTCCCTAACAACACCAAAAACGCGTTCTCTGCCCATCATCACACTTCCCTTTCCATTCTGACACACCAGACGCTCGCCTGACTTCTCCAAAGCTCCGTAAGACAGGATATTCTTCGGCACCAGTTCACTCCAATGCACGTTCTTCACTTGGATAGTTTGTAACTTGCTTCCTGCTAGCACGTCCAGCGCAACTGTACCTTTCAATGTCGATTATAGAAGCTTTCCATTAGGCAGAATAGCCTCTGAGTTCTCCAATACTGGATCCAACAACAAGCTTCGGTTGTTGGTGTAGTGTCGGCTGGATCCAGTGTCTAGGATCCACTGGTCTCTTTCGCTGTCGTTGGTCATCATCTCCAACATGAAGGGCACATTCTTCTTCTCTGGTTTTCTACCATTCTTGAGGTAGCAGTCTTCAGTCTTGTGGTTCGTCTTCTTGCAGTAGTCACATCTCTTGCTGTTTCCTGCGTAATTCACCACGGGTTTCTTGTTCTCTTTCGGCAGCATTTCTTCGATGAATTCGATTAGCTCTTCCGATTGTTTTCAATTGTCGGTTCTGTCGAGGTTCACTCTTGGAATTAGCATTCCTTTGAATTCCGGAACTGCGTAGTTCACGATGTTCTCTTGAATCATCTTCTCCGGTTTTTGGGTGGTGTCTTGTAGCGCGCATAGGTACATGTAATATTCTCGCCAATTTCTTCTTGGGTCTTTCCTTTGCATGAACATCTTCATTGTCGTCGCGTGTGAAATCTTGGGTCTCAACACGTCTGCTAGCCTGTCCATGGCATACCATAATGCATTGTTCTGACTCCACCAGATGTTGCGCAGTAATTTGTGCCGGCGGTGGCACTGATCGGTAAAAGGAGGCCTTGTTGTACCTTTGGGCGTATCCAACACTTGACGTTTCTGACGGTGCCAGTGACTCCAACCTCATTGGCCTACCCGGCTGATCAAATCCTACGTTTCTCTCTCCTTTGTCCTCTAATCGCTCGAACTTTTGTTCGAGTGTTTGGAAACGCATATCTACTCTTGTAGTAACGCGAACAGACTTGTCAGTTCGTCCTGTCGGGGGCTTTTCTTCACCTGTGGCGGTGACCCCGACGTCTGCAAATCCTCTGGTTTAGCACGAGTAAGGACTGGTGGTGATCCTCCTCTATATCGGTGTGGAGGTCCTCCTTTGCGCCTTTTGGGCCCATAACCTGTTGAAGATGTTCCATTCACGTAGCTTGGGTTTGTCGGCCTTGTGGCGGGCTTCTTCGGGCGCACACTTTGCACACGTACGGCGGCAGACGGCTTCCAGCCACACGATTTGAGGGGAGAATTCTAATTGGAAAGTAATATATTGAGAAGTTAATATGCTAGAATATATCCGTTATGAATACATTTCTAACACCGTGTCAAAGCGACAGGTTGGCCACCGTTTCTCTAGCCAATGGCTTCAAAAAGCAAAAGCCATCAGGCGAAGCCATGAAAGCTCCACCAAGAAAATCTACCAGATCAAGCCAACGCCTTCATTCCAACCCCACCATCTTGACATGTTGACCCCTCTCTGGCGCCAAATGACACCTTCCTGTGTTTGTCGCACATTGCTGCAAAAATACGAGCTGTCAGGTGTTGCATTTGCTCGCCCCCCCCCAACCTGTGATATATGGATAGCGTTCAACCTGCGTGAACTTGAAGTTTCCGTAACGATACCATCATCATCCATCCATCAGAACAAACTCAATTGAAATCCCATCACTTGATTGTCACGTGTCGCACGCCACCATGCAGGTGCTCCGCGCTCTGCA
>JAMFLO010000751.1:0-10189 GCA_027475765.1 Paralagenidium karlingii
CATACGGGTCTTTGTCGGTGTTGGCATACGGATCCTCAGCCGGTTCTTCACTCCAAGACGACGAAGAGCTGGTCGTGGCATTGGCATCACTGCTGTCTCAAGGGCTTGGACAAAGTGGTGACCAACGACGACTTGCTGACCCCACAAACCAAGCAGCCAATTGATCCAAGACACGTATTGGACTGTGGAGGACTCCCATTTGATCCAGTTGCTGCCTGTCCTGTGCGGTCAGCGAGTTGACCTGCCAATCGGCCATTGCAGCGATGCTGGTGGAGTTGAAGCTCCAACAGCGTTGTACACTCACTCAAGTGTGTGTGGACCACAAGGACCACATGGGACACTATTATTCAGGTTGGTATAAATGGGTCTTTTTCGCAGCCCCGCTCTTCTTAAATGGCGCCGTTGGTCTAATGGTTAGGATTCGTCCCTTCCAAGGATGAGGTCGGGGTTCAATTCCCCGGCGGCGCACAGTTTTTCTTCTCACCCTTGCCACCACGAGTGCGCTGGAAATGCTTCACCGCAAACGGTACTACGTGCATAGCCCAAGAATAGAAGTTTGAGTTAGCGAAGGGTGATAAAAAGCACTACGGTTTCTCACTGAATGATTCTTGATAGGTTCGAAGTGTTCCAAAGCTCCAGATCGGCGTAATTGAGCAGCCCGTTGGTCCATCAAAGCTGGTCGACTGTATTTATTTGCTTGTTGCTGGGTGATCCTTTTATCTGGAGACTTCCACCCCAAAGAAAGCAACACGTTGGGGTTCCAAGCCGTCATCTTTGCTTGTGATCCCAGAGAATGAATGGCGAGGAGGTATCTAATACCGACGTGGTCTGACAAGCATACAGCCAGCGTTTGTGGGTGGGAGGCGGTTCTTCCGACGATGACTGGAGGTTGATAAGCGAAGCAAAACGACCCTTGAGAATGTTTTGGAGACAAACCACGCTTTGGCACTCGTCTTTGCAGTGTGGCTCTTGGGGGCAGTTGAAATACGCGATGCCTGTCTATTAACTCTCGCGCATGTTCTTAGCCACGTTTCACGTTTCGAGTTTTAATGGGCATTTCCACAACGAACCAACGCCGCGCTGCCTTCTGCCAACACAAAAAGACCTGCCAACTGATTCCATCATCTTTTGTATGGTACAACGTCATACCGTACAGCGAGGGTGCATAGTCAACGCCTCCCATCTCGTGTTGATTGGCAATCGATCCGATAAAGTACGATTCGCATCTAATCCGAGTTGCAAAAGCAGCAGCTCTGGAGTCAACACAAGTGTTGGTACGACAAGGAGTTGGTGTGGTTGAATCTTCATCGCACTCTTTTCCAAAGCAAGATGTTGCGCCACTTTCCACGCACCCTGGCGCGTCGCTTGTCGGCTTTGGGGCAAGCGAGAAGCTTCCATTACGGTGTGGCGCCCATCACCGACCACCGAAAGCAACGCGAAACGCTTCGCACCGAGACCGTGGCCACCGTGCCGTTGCGCGCACCCATCTTTCAGATTTTCGGCAGCAACACGGATGTTGGCAAAACGGTGCTGACGGCCGGCATTTGTGACGCGCTTTTGCGCAAGACTCGACAGAATGCAAGCCGCGTGGTGTACGTGAAACCGTTGCAGACGGGCATCACGGCCGAAGAGATTGCCAGCCAAACGTTGGCTGGTGATGCGAAATTCATTCACGAAATGTGCCAACGCAATGCCAACCACAAGAATTTGCAGTGCCAAACGCTGTTTTCGTGGCAATTGGCCGCTTCGCCGCATTTGTCGGCAAGACAAGAGAATTTCCATGTCAGCGACCAGCAGTTGGTGCAAACCCTGCAGCAAAAACTGCAAGAGTTGGTGCAAGACTCGAGCAAACCCATGCCATATGTGCTGGTGGAAACGGCCGGCGGAGCGTTGAGTCCTTCGGCGTCGATGCGTCCGCAAGCGGATGTATACCGAAGCTTTCGTCTGCCGGTCATTCTGATGGGTGATGGCAAGCTTGGTGGTATCTCGTCCACGTTGGCCACACTCGACAGTCTGATGCTCCGAGGTTATGACATTGCCGCGATTTGTTTGATTGAACAAGACGATTTGAACAATGCGGAAGCGATTGAGGCGCGTTGTGAGGAATTGAAAATCCCAGTGTTTGCGATGAAGGCTTTGCCACCACTGCCAGAACCGTTGGACCAATGGTTTGCAGCTCACGATGCCCAATTCGATCAAGTTGCCAACGCGTTGGACCAGTTCCATGCGCAACGACTCGAAAAGCTGCACGAGATGAGTGAAAACGTCCACAAAGTGTTTTGGTGGCCGTTCACGCAACACAAGAGTTTTGGTCAGCTCACGATGATCGATTCGGCCCATGGCGATGAGTTTTGTGTCTGGAACAAGGACAAGAACGAGTTGTCGTCCATGTTTGATGCCTGTGCGAGTTGGTGGACCCAAGGCGTGGGCCATAGCAATGCCAAAATGAGCGCAGCTTTGGCCTACGCGGCTTCACGATACGGCCACGTCATGTTCCCTGAGAATGCGCATGAGCCAGCGTACGATGTGACCAAACGTCTCTTGAATGGAGTTGGCAAAAACTGGGCGTCTCGCGTGTTTTTCTCGGACGATGGCTCGACAGCCATTGAGATTGCCTTGAAAATGTCGTTTCGCAAGTACATTTGCGACCACCAGTTGGAGTACAATCTCGAAAACTCGTACGAAATGGGGAAAGAAGACACGCGAAAGCTGGTGGTGTTGGCGCAAGAGAATTGTTACCACGGCGATACTCTGGGCACTTTGGTGATTGGTGAACCGAGCATTTTCAACGCCAAACAGCATCCATGGTATCGTCCTGAAGCCATGTTTGTTTCCACTCCTTCTGTGTCGTACCAAGACGGTCAGTGCATCGTCTCTGTCGATACCAAAGTGCTGGAGTGCACCAAACAACAAGACCTGCCAACCGTTGAAGAACGCACGTTTAAAGACTTTGCCCACGTGTGCGACCTCCAATCCCGCGAGAACTCCACACTGGCTCAAGTGTATCGCAATTATGTCGTGGATATCTTGGACAAACAAGCCCCAAACGACCACAAATTGATTGGTACGTTGATGTTGGAACCCGTGTTGATTGGCTGTGGAGGCATGATTGTGGTGGATCCGTTGTACCAACGCGTGTTGGTGCAAGAAAGCCAAAAGCGGCGTATTCCGGTCATGTTTGACGAAGTGTTTTCGGGCTTTCACCGCCTTGGCGTGCAATCGGCACGGGACTTGCTGGGCGTGAACCCAGATATCGCGTGCTATGCCAAACTGTTTACGGGTGGAGTGATCCCGATGGCGGTGACGGTCACCAGCGAACAAGTGTTTGAGAATTTTGTCGGTGATTCCAAGCGGGAAGCGCTACTCCACGGCCACTCGTTCACGGCCAACCCAGTGGGTTGCGCCGCAGCCATCGCGTCCATGGATATGTATGAAGTCGTGGAAAAGGCAGTTCCACTGGAACAACACCAAGTCACTCGGGCCTACTGGGACACCACCAAGGTGCGCGAGTTGTCTAGACTACCACAAGTGCGTCGTGCCTTTGAACTCGGCACTGTGTTCATTTTGGAATTGGAATCTTCGGTCATTGGCTACCATTCCAACGAGTGCGAGCAACTGGTGCGTGGCCTGCGACACAACAAGGTGTATGCACGATCTTTGGGCAATGTCGTCTACATGATGTGCTCACCGCTCACGACCCAGAAAGATTGTGACAAGTACCTCGACATCTTGAGCCAACAAGTTGCGCAGTTGAACAAGTAGACCCCCTCGCCCTCTTCGCCTTAGAAAGCTTGCCTTCAATCGACAATCGAGTTGCATGTTCACCGTTCCACAACCAACCAACACGTGCGTTTTTGTCTTCTTCTTCCATGACATTCTCCTTTTGCTTGTTCCCCATAAGTTTAGCACACAATAAAATACCCAAAAAAACAACCTTTTGACCATCAACACGCATCCAAAAAGGCATCAGTTTTTCACGCGAAAGTGGCGCTTGTCATGCCATCCAGTTCCGCCAATTGCTCCTCCAAGTCGGCAATGGTCGATTCCGTAAACGATCGCACTCGTGAATTGGAGGTGGTGTCGTTTCTTCTTGAGCGAGGCCCACTTCTGTGGGACACTGGGTCTTGTTGGGTCGAACCCGTGGCCTCAGCTTTGGATGCGGAGACAGGAATGGACATACTGGAACGAAGCGCACTGCAGCTTTTGGGCCGCGGGCGTCGCTTGTTGGCGGCTGCTTTTTTCTGCTCGCGACGATATTCCTCTGAAAAATTGGCCAAATGCCCCAGCAATTCGTCCACTTCGCATTCTTCTTTTTCTTCAAAGTACTCGAGAAAACGTTTTTTCTATAGGAAGGCACATGAGACACCAACCGAGATCAGCGCAAGTCGATTTCTACCAACCGCCACTGTCCTCCTCATGATCCTCAGCAGCAACATCGCAACAAGCGCCACCCGGTACTCACACTCTGGTTCATCTTGTCCAGCAAACCCTGGACATCTTCCAGTTCACGCTCCACTTCGGTGGCGAAATGTTCCAGAATACACGTCGCGACTTCCTGGTCTTTGTCCACCGCACACGATGGAACAGCCTGTTGTGCATGGATTGATCCATGCCACATCATCACCCCCGTTGCCCAAATGAACAAACGCCCAGCCAAATACAATGACCAGAAGCAAGGATCAACATACCTTGGCTTCGATCAACAGCTTTTTCAGTCCATTCTCAAGCGCCGTCTTTTCGGAAACCAACATGTTTGTCGACACTTTGCTCGCCTTGGTGACCAAGTTGATTTCTTCGTGGAAATGACCTAGATCAGGCGCATCCCGCTGCACCACCACCATCATCACCACCACCAAATACGACATGTGGTTGCACTTCAGTCATCGAGAAGGGCTTCTGGTATTGTATCCACACGACCAAAAAGTCATCTACTCACCTCCACACTCTGAACGATGTATTGCAGAAACGTGGTCCCGCCGACAAATGCTTTGGTTTGCGACAATTTCACCAACGAACACAACGAAAAGCCACGAATCTGGGCCGCCAATTGCGTGTCTTGACCAAAATTCAACAAATTGCCCACTTGCAGAATATACACAAACATTTCCTATTGGCATACACTCCATTGATCCTTGATCAGCAACATGTTCGTTGGCATTGGAGAGACTTGTTGTGCTGCACTTGCACTTGGTACCTGAAGCAGCCGACTTGAACACACTTGATTGACACTTCGGATGACCAAATTGATGGATTCTCTACACAAAACAGATCGCCGACCCATCAATCACCAAATGGACGTCAAAAGACCGGGCTGTGAAAGGCATGACGCACCGCAATTCGTGGACTCGAGTAGGGAATTCCTGCTTGAACACCAGACACGCCAATTTCTCTTTGAAGCGTAATACATTTCGGGTCTCGATCAAAAACTTTTCTGCCTGTCCTCATCAAGTTGTCGCAGACCACATATACACAAGCGTCATTTGATCAAGTCTACATCATCAAACGCATGCTGTTGGACAGCGGCTACCAACCAACACGTACATTGCCCAGATTCTCGACTTCTCCATGGTAATTCTCGATTGTTTCTTGCTCTTTTTCATCCGGCCACATATCAATCAATGCATTCAACTGGGCCGTTGTCAATACCGTTGGGTTCATCGCCAAAAGTTCTTTTTTCAATTCTGGAAAACTGAGTTTGACGCGCGCCAGGGTGATTGCAATGTTTTGGGATTTTTTCATATCAATCAGATGGATCGCCAACTTTGGTGTGCGACCTCGTTTCTTGTCCTTGGAACACGCACTTCCATGCTTTTTGGAGCCACCCACAGAACCTTTTCGAGAACCATTTCCACTGTTGGTGGACTCATTCGGAAGAGGCTTGACGAAAAGTTCTTCCATCAATTCCTGGCTCTCTCGCGAGATCAACATATTGCGATACTTCTTCTCCATGTGGACCATATGCCAAAGACTGTCTCGTCGGGAGGAACTCGACGTCTTGGAGCCATGCCCACTGCCGCTCCCACTGTTGGTGGCGCTATGAGTATGGCTTTTTCTTGAATGGGGCACAATCTCCCAATGCAGCTTTTTACGAAGACACGTGGGCTTCTTTCTTGACGGGGAACTTCCGCTGTGTTTGCCTGAGCGAGTTCTGTCTGCAGGGCCAGACACTTTGGAACCCAACACGACCCTTGGATCCAGTCCGTCCAGGCGCATTTTGTGCTCGACGACACTCTCGGGAAGTCCCACTTTGAGCATTTGAAAGTACTTCGCATATTTCGCCTTTTCGGCCGCTTCTTGTTCTTGCTTTTGAACCAAATATGGACGGTCGAGGTCCATGTCCAAAGCAGCAGGATCGACTTGTTCACTCTGCATTTTGTGCGCAACTTGTTCCTTTGACAACCCAATCTTGAGCATTCGCACGTACTTCATGAACTTGGGATCATGCTTGATGGCAAGGGAACTGGCTACTGGCTCTTGTTGAGACGCAATTGATGGTTCTGGGTTTGAAACAGACTCCTGGCGAGGACTCTTGGTCAGATTCATCGAAGCATTTCTCGCTTGAAGCATTGCGTTCAATGCATTTTGAGGTTTTGAAGCATCGTTTTTTACTGGTGGTTGTCTCGCTTGTAACATGGCCTCCAACGCGTTCTGCGGTTTTGCAGGAGCTTCATGAGGAGCAGAAGTTCCCGCTCTCGCTTGCAGCATTGCATTCAATGCATTATGTGCCTTCGGTGGTTCTTTGGTTTGGGCTCCCCCAGCTTTTGCTTGCAGCATCGCATTCAGTGCATTGTGAGGCTTTGAGGGAGTCTCATGACTTGATGAAGTCACCGTTCTTGCTTGCAGCATTGCTTCCAACGCATTGTGTGGTTTTTGACGAGGCTCATGACTCTCTTGGGTTGCAGTTCTGGCTTGCAACATCGCATTCAACGCATTATGAGGATTCTGACGAGGTTCATGGTTTTCTGAGGTCGCAGCTCTTGCTTGCAGCATCGCATTCAACGCATTGTGCGTTTCTCCAGGTGGTTCGTGGCTTTCTGAGGTTGTTGTTCTTGCTCGAAGCATCGCGTTCAACGCATTGTGCGGCGCTTCGTGATTGTCTGGAGCCACCGGGCTGCTTGCGGGACTATACGAGCCTGAAGATACCGACGAACTACTACTCGGTGAAGTAGCATTGCTCGCTACTTCACTGTCCACGGCGGTTCCAGTTCCTATCCGTTTTGTCAATAAGCTTTCCAGTGCATTTGCAGCCGCAGCATGTTTGTGAGGACGATTCTGCTGCTGTAATTGCTTGTCGGGGCTCTGGTGTTCGGGGTTCTCCGCAGCTGCTGGTGTTGAAGCAGGCATACCAGGTTGTTCAACAGTATTTCGCGTCGTTTCATGATCTTTTTGGTTGTCCACTGCTGGTCCCATCGATCCGGGTTGTTGTTGTTGTTTGGCCAAGAAATCGCCCAGCACATGGCGAGCGAGTTGTTTCGTTTGCTTGGATGTCTCTTTTGCCACTTCTTCTTGGTTGCCACGTTGCAAAGAGGCCAGTTCTTCCACACGAACCAGTTTGATCTCTTTGGCTGGATCCATCACTTTGGTGTTGGTCAAAGGCGATGACAATGCTTCTTCCTGGTGTGATTGTTCGGCTTCTACTTGCTGACTGGTCGTGACATTGGCCTTGGTGGCAACAATCGACGTCACCGGAACAAGTGGAATAGCAAACGGCACGGACGTCAACGAATCTCGACGACCCAGCTGAGGAGGTCCCGAGCCTCCTGCAGCGGCGGCGGCGGTGGCACCGGGTAGCTTGGACATGGACACGCTTCGAAAAGTTGGTGGCTTGACCAATGACGGATGGGAAGTCGCGGCGACAAAACTGGGCAGTTTACTCCAAGGTTTCAATGGCGATGTGGTGTCCCCCAGCAACAAACTTGCATTCGCAGACGCGACTGACGAAGAAGGAGTCGCCAACGAACTCGAAGAAGCCGACGTGAACGCGGTCAACGTGGGCAACACAGCAGCCGACACGCCATCACTACTCGACGCTACAGTCGACGACGAATCGCTCCTTTCCTGCAGGATCGGTCCGAGCGAGACGTCCAGCGTGGTGGCCGTTGAAGCCGTCGAGGCTGACGAAGATGATGCCGACGCCGACGCCGCCGCAGAGGACGTCGAAGTCGACGGATTGGCCGCGATGAGCTGACGAAGAAACGACGGCGCCATGGCACAGAAACAAGTCGATTTCGGTATGCAACCGGTTCCAAACGCCGCTTTTGCCTTCCCGGTTCCCTTGCAAATAGACCAAAGCAACTGGGACCAATTCCCACTCAAGAAGATGTCCACAAACCGCCGCGTCCTTTGAAAAATCCACTATTCGGCCTGAACAGGTCCACCCCCCCCCCAACAAGATGCCACTCGTGGTGGTTGTGGTCCACTAAACGTGCTTTCGTGTGTCACGCTACTTGCTGGTGGTGATCCACTATCCACTGGCTGCCAGAAACAACACTTGCAAGAGTGGATTTGGAAACCTTGAGGAATTGCAGGTGGCGTTTGGTGCTCCCCCCGCCCCCCCCTCCTTGTCGGCACTTGACTGCTGCTTACTGGAAGCTGCAACAAGCAGCCCAAAGCAGCTCACTGACACTAAAAAGAAGTTTTGGTGGCCTTTTGAGATTGTTACCGTCGTGAACTGACTCACAGGCGTCACTCACTTGAGAAGAACGCCAGGTACACCTATGTAGTGGGCGGACCCGAATCTGGTGTGTCAACGGCACACTATTCCAGTCCAATGAGAGCTGGGGGACTCCGGTACATAAGAAATGGACTGTGGTAGGAGCCTCGATCACGTGGGCCACACCAACGAAATCATCGACACTCCATGATTGGGTGAAAAGTGCACCAAGGCAATCACGTCAAGAGCAGCTCAAAAGCGACTCAAGCTCACCTACGAACTGTGTTGTATATCGTGCATTCGGAATCGTTCAGTGTGTCATCGTGTGGTCCACAATCGACACTGCTGATGCATTGCCCATCCCAACGACGACGAGCCTAAGGCTATTGGTGCGAGCCTCAACAAACTCATGCGGAGAACCCGTTTGAGCTGGCGGATAAGACCAAACCAGGTGTGTGCAACTTTTCAACGTGGATCCTTTGAATACGATTCCATCGTCCTCGGTGATCCCCCCACAGCAAAAAGACTGGATACGCAACGAAAACGTATCGTAGAATGCTTATCGAGGAGTGCAAGGTTGAGACGAAAGGTATCAACCATTATGAAGGACTCATGTTCTCCTTTTGCGAGCACTAAGTTCATACTAAATAAGAAGAGAAAAGGAAGCTTAGATGGAAACAATGACCAATGACAAGCTTTTTGCCAGGAACTCGAGCATTAAGACCCTTTGCCATGCCATCATATCGTTTTGGCATGCTTTGCAATGTATCAACTGATCTGCCATTGGTTGCTTCAGAAATCAGCCCCCTGTCCCATATTCATGGCGTGGTCCACAGGGATTTCGTCACTTCACGGCAGTCAATACTGTAAAAGATGGTGCTGACGTTTCGCGGGCGCATTTTCAATGCGGGGGACGGGTATGCGCCGCGATCGCTGCTGGAGCTGCATCTGCGTCAGGCCATTGGGGCGATCCTCAACAAACCCAACTGGTGGACCAAGTGGCGTCGCGGGAACGGCGATCTCCGCACCAAATGGCTGCTGGAGATTGACGAAGAACTGATCGACCGCACGGTGTACTGGAGCCGCGCCCGTTGGGACTTGTGGAGATTCGGCGAAGTCGTGGTGAAGCGATTCCAAGAGTTGCAAAACCTCTCTGACGCAAACGGACCGAGTATGAAGCTCGAGGAAAAGCGCCGATTACTGGACCAAATCTGCTCGACAATCGAGTACAATGCGATCTGGAACACCGATCGCGGCAAGCGTCTGTACCAATCGGAGAAAGTGGAGACCTGTAACGGCCAAATGGAGTCCTATGGGATGATCATTTGGTATTTTGCACTCGTGATGCTCAACAAGATTGCGCGGAAGATGCCACCCGACAATTGGACACCACCAGACCACCTCAACGTCCAGAACGAACAGTTGATGTTCAAGGTGCAAAACTTTTTGTTGCAGGTGCGACGCGGAAAAGTTACCAGGGACAACTTTGACGAGGTTTATGGCCATGAAGCGGACGTGCGTACCCACATTGTCGAC
>JAMFLO010000752.1:0-10189 GCA_027475765.1 Paralagenidium karlingii
GTTTGTTGGTATCGTTGGGAAATGGTGCCAGAAACGCCATCTCCCGCAAGATGTTCTTGCGCAATGCGTCAGTTTTAACATTGGCATGGCCATAAGGACAATGACGACAGCCATTGCCACAACAAGTCTGACGCGTACGCAAGTAATACTCGGTCCAGACTGAAAACCCGGTTGCCGGGTCCTTGTACGAGTCTTGATGGTTCAAGCAGGCAGCACGATGAGCTTCCTCAATGTCTTGAAGCGTGTATTCCTTGGCATCGTCACTTCTCGTGCTGCCAAAGCGTTGTGGATCGTATCTTTCGGCAAAAGAAAATGTGGCGGAGGATGGCTCCTGCTGCCCCAGAGCTTCAATGAGCCATTCCAAAGCCACGAGAAGTCGTCCAGTTGGACGAGTAAACATGGCGGTTCCATTGACCACCAGCACCGGTATGTCGGAAAAAGCAGATGGTCTGGTGCGATCATCAAACAAAAGCTTCCACCACTCGCCAGCGTTGCCCAAATCCAACTCGGAGATGGTCTTCTCCAGACTCAGTCCACACAACGCCACGACCACAAAGTCCACTTGCTGGGTTGCGGCACTGGTAGCATCAAACGACTCGATGACTTCTCCGCCTGCGATTTCCACCAGTTCGCGCATCCACCCATGGGTTCCAAGAAACAATGGATCCAGCCATTCGACAAAGAGAACTCGTGGCTTGGGCAATTGCTGTTGTTGACGTGTTTGCTGGTACCGTGCGGCTCGTTGCTCGAGTTCTCGCAGTTTGGTCAAGTGCACTTCTTGAATGAATGACTCGGCTTCTGCCTCGAGTCCCAACACTTGACCCAGTTGCTGAAACTGTTCGACCAGCACTTGATGCAGACTTGTGGGATTCAATGTCACGATTTCCATGCTGCGTGGCGTGGCATCGTTGTGGGCTTGTTGTTGTTGTTGTTGTGTTTGTTGCTGGTGGATCTGCAGTTGGCAAAAGTCTACGTCATTGAGTGCATGGCTCGCATTGTCGAGCGTCGTGGAGTGGGTTTCTATGGGTTCGGACGCATGGACAGCATTGCTGATGCTGTTGTAATCGAT
The DNA here is from genome assembly GCA_027475765.1 of Paralagenidium karlingii. Lineage (NCBI taxonomy): Eukaryota > Oomycota > Peronosporomycetes > Paralagenidium > Paralagenidium karlingii. Next base: position 1,070 of record JAMFLO010000752.1, read on the forward strand.
CGAACACACTTTGCATTTGCTTTGGGTCAGAATCAGATCTGGGCGCAATGCCACCAACCGGGACGCGTCCAAATGGTACAACGACGACACATCGGCCAGCGTGGTTTGCACTTGTTGATGAATGTCGGCGGACGTCGTAAAGGTGGTACGCGGACGCGTCAGCACAGGAAGTTGCTGCACCTGCGGAATCGCCGGGAAATCACATTCATGGGACCGCCCGACCAATTCCGGTAACGTGTCGACCGCATCAGACCAAGCCCGGGACGAATCAGACGCTGCTGACCCAGCAACCGTCGCATCAGACGCCCCATCATTTGACCGCGGGTGGTGTTTACTCTTGACAAAGTCAATCAACGCACAGAAATTCTCCGTGGCGGACGGCAAAAGCGACACCACGCGAAGACTTTGACGTGGCTTCCGGGCCGCCAACATCGTTGCGTTGCTTCTTCTTCGCTAGTGCCGATCTTTGGCGTGGCGAAGAGGGCGGCACTGGAAGAAGGGAGTCACGTTCCCCCTGGCACGCTGATTGGTGGATTGGATGCCTTGGAACGTCTCTGATTGGTCAAAATGCGAACAGCTGAAAAAAGGGAGAAAGCAGTCGGAAAGCCAAGATGACTTGGCCACGATCTTTAGTGGGCTGGGTTGTCGCGATTGTCTGCTTGTGGACGGTCTTTTGGAAAGGATGCAACGGTCTGGAGAAACAGAAGAAGAACCCACCAACCCAAGTCGAAGAAGTGGCTGATCCAGTGATGGTGGCGCCGCGGCCATCGAACGACCAAATGCAAGTGTATTTGGTGCACTTGTATGAACCATCCACAGTGGCCCAAAGGCTGCATCAAGTCACAACGAACCAAAGCACCCCACGGCAAGTAAGACGACAACAAGTGTATGCAACGCTCACCCAAGCGTTTGAAACCAGCCAAAACCAAGTGATCCATGCGTTGCACTCGATGAAGTCGTTTGTCATGGGCGAGTGGCAGATTTGCCCGCTTTGGATTCAGAATACCTTGGTGGTTCATCGTCGTCCACCACGACGAGCACCAGCACGAGCACCAGCACGAGGACAAAGACATGATGGTTTCAGTGGAGAGCAAGAAAGGATCCCAACCGAGATGGATGCAGAACTGGACCTGCAATGGGTTGAGGCAATCAACGCTCTTGATCAAGTGCGTGCGGTGGAGAAAGACACTCGAGTGTTGCGTTTGCAGGAAACCCTCCAGCAGCAGCAGCAGTTGCCGTACGACCTGGAAGACCAAGAGCACAGGCAATCGTTGGGTCAAGCTCAGGGCAACATTCAATTGCTGCATGCGCCCGAGTTGTGGAAACAACATATTGAAGGGGAAGGAGTCGTAATTGCAACGATTGATTCGGGGGTTCGATTCACCCATGAAGCTTTGATTGACAACTATCAAGGTACACCTTTTTCATTCTCTTGCTGCAAAGACTTGAGTGTGTTCTTTCGCTAAAAGAAAAGTGTTGGGTTTCGGCCATTAGGAACGTTGAACGCTTCCGCCAAGACGTTCAACCACGACTACGCATTTTGGATTCCACCAAGCTCGGACCCGAAGCAATTCAACAGCGACACGGCAGACCAGGTCGGCCACGGTACCCACGTCATGGGCACTGCCATTGGCCGACGAGGAATCGGTGTGGCGCCAAAAGCGAAATGGATCACTGCACGCGCCTTTGATTGGAACGCAACCGCCACCAAAAGTGATTTCTTGATGGCCAGTCAGTTTGTGTTGTGTCCAACGCGCTTTGCAACCTACGATTTGCCCGACTGTTCTCGAGGTGCTGATGTGATTAGCAATTCGTACGGCATGGACCCAAGCGCGCAAGACGCGGACAAATGGAAGTGGATGCTGAGCATTCTCCGGCGATGGCGTCAAGCAGGTGCTTTGACAGTGTTTTCGAGTGGAAACACCAACGGATTCAAGTGTTCGAGCGTGTACTTCCCAGGGAGCTCGGACCAGACACTTGCCGTTGGTGCACTGGTTCCAGGAGGCAAATCCCTCTGGGGTGCAAGTGGCAAAGGACCCAGTGTGATCATGGATGAACATGGCAAGAACAAAACCATCGTCAAGCCCGACTTTGTCGCTCCAGGAATGGCCATTCGATCCGCCTTGAGCATTGGGGATTCCAAGTACACGCGCATGACTGGAACGTCAATGGCAACACCTCACATCGCTGGGGTGTTGGCTTTGCTTGTCTCGGGAAAACACGACCTTCACCCCGAGAACCTCACGGCTGTGGCCAAAGAAACGACTTTCCATGCATTCCACAAACCGTTTTTGGTGCCAAGCATCTGTGGCAAGACCAGTTATCGTGATTTACCCAACAATCTCTATGGATGGGGCATGCCCAACGCATGCGAGGCAGCCAAGAAACTAGGTCTCGAGTGTCATGAAGAGGCGATGAACCCAGCGGGTGTCACCGAAGTGACCAGTTCAAAAACGAAAGAGCACGTATGGAGTGATTGGTCGGAAAATGCTTTGTCGATGGATATTCTTTAACACGAAGCTTGTCTTCTGGTTACCCCCCCCCCGTAACGCTGTGGTCGTCGTGTGCGCTGGTTTGAGCAGAGCTCCGTTTTGGTCCTGGCATCAACAAACAAACAACAGGACGGCGTCAAGGTTGCGAGCGTAGAAGTTCGCTCACGAGCCCCCGACGATCTTTCACCTAAGATTAGACACTTGCTCCAGCAGTAACGCACGGCTTGAAGGCTTCTGGCAAGTTAAAGCACCAACCGCACGCACGAGCGGTGCAGGACGTCCATCGTTGATGCTCTCAACCGCCACTGCCACTGCAGTGCCACCAATGAAGCGCACTGCAGGCGTTGGTGATCCTCTAACTACCCTGATGTACAACAAATCGCGTGCTTCCATTCGAATGTCGCAACAGATCCATGCCCATCGTCATTCCAAGCGAGGTTCTTTTCAAATGGTATTGTGTGGCTGGCGGTTCGTGTGCTGTTGGTGGATCCTCGTGAGCTTCCATGCCGCCGAGTTTAGCTTTTTGATGGCAATGGCGTGGTTGTATGCGTGGCTGTTGGCCAGTGATCACCTTCGAGACGATTTGCTGGGCAATCTACACTTCCAATTCAGCTACAAGACACTTTCTCGCATCAACTGGTGTTTTGTGGCGATTGCAGTCATTCATGGATGGAATTTACTCACAATCTGCTATTGTTCGGTTCGAACGAGGCAATTGCAGTTCCCAAACAATCACCAACCGATGCAGAGGTCCACCGAAACCTCACGATGCGCACCGACATCCATACCGAGGTCTTCGTTTGCGCGCACACCGAGTACACACACACTTGCGATTCCGCCGTCGGCGTCGCGTCTCGGATCCGCCATTCGTTGTGGCTGGTCCATGGTCAGGTTGATGTACGAATACATCATGTTCCACTGGATCGAACATGTGTTCTTTCTGCATGGTGAACGCTTTGATGACTACTTTTTGTTTCGAGAATGCTGTGAAGTGGTGTCGCAGATCTACCAGGCGTATCAAATGAGTGTGTTCATTGCCACCCATTGGATCAATCACTGGTTTGTCACCATGATTGTGTTGAATTGTATGTCAACGCCATTGGTGCATCGATGGGTGCCATCTGCCAACAGGCCATTACGTCGGTTGATCAGTGTCAGCCTCAGTGCAATGCTCAACTTCATCAATGCAGTCGTGATTCCATTGATCATTTTTGAGAAATACCGGGCTTTGTATGATCCAACGATCCAATCCTTCCCAGCGCCCAACATGTATGATGACGTCTGGTACGCCAAGGCACAGAGAGAAAATGAGCAACTGTTTGTGACGTCGTTGCTGGATTTCATCATGACGTTGACTCCCCATTGGAGCATGTTGAGTTGTCTCTGGACTTGCGAGAGTCTGTTATGCCGAGGCGCAAGTACCCACACCAGTCCTCAAGCCGTGAACGCAGTCGTTCCGTTTCGCAAACCGGACGAGAGCTGCTCGCTTTCAAAGCGATCGATGCAACTCCCAGTAGTCCACGCCAAGCCAACTGCTGTTGCAAGACAGAAAGAGCATGTAATCCATTGCGTATTGGCAATTCTTGGGGCGGTCACGCTGGGATTGCATGTGTATGCGCAAGCACCGACAGAGGTGACTGGCTGCAAACTGGTCGCGACGCCGTGGTTCATTCGAAAGAGTTCTTGTGCGGTGATGGACGTGAATTGCTATCGTCGAGGCATCGAGGGCAAAGAAGATCAAATTGATGCGATTCTCCACTTGCTCGATGCCAAAACGCTCATGAGACTCACGCTTCTGCATTGTCCTCGTGTGCAGATGACCCCGACGATCCACAACTTTCATCAGCTGGCGACACTGGAGCTGTACAACTGTAGTGTGGATCAATGGAGACAGGAAGCTTCTCTTCACGCTGACCCGCTTGAGTCGTTGTTGCTTCTCAACTTTGTACTCTCCAATTTCTCAAACCCAAACGGAGGACTCCCCGAAGGACTCGTGCGCACTTCTTTTCCAGGCCAAGTACTGTTTTCCCATACCAATCTCTCGTCGCTTCCGTCCAACTTGCACGAGTTCTGGACGGATTATTCCTGTTTGGTGTTTGATTTCTGCGCATTTCAAGCAATGCCGTCCACGCTGTTTCACATGCAAACGCGTCAACTCTACTTGGCATTCACGGGGGATCCGTTCGAGTCCATTCCCAGTGGCGAGTTTGCCATGGACCAAGTCGTTGGTCTGAGCTTTTCGTCGACGCGGTTGAGTCATTTGCCCGAGCAACCCTTCACCAAGATGCACGAGCTCGGTCAATTGTATCTTGAACACACTCGGATCCACCAGATTCCAGCGTACATTCGTGAATGGTTCACGGCAAGAGTTCATGCGAGAGAGTTTGTGGCCCATAGTGTGTTTGGAAGCCCCTATTGCACTCGAGACCTCGACGACCCACAAGAACTCAGCTATCAGAGTCAAGTGTGTGCCCACGATCTCCAGTCATCGGTGGGGTTCTACCCGATGAGCATCATGGAGCCTCAACGTCAGCTTTGAACGAAGAGGATGGTCGCTGACGAGGCAGAGCAAGCCATATCTGCCACATAAGATGAGCTACAGGATCGACCAGGCTACAGCTCTCTCTGGGAAGCGATCAATTGGTAATTGAGCCGTCCGGCGGCCGTGTTGTGGTCGCGACGACATGCCTGTTGCTGGTATTCCTGTTGTTCGCGTCCACTCAAGGTTCGATTGCAAAAAGGATTGCCAAACACGCTGTGGTCCAGCAAAAGCCCTCGCTCGGTGGCTCGTCGATGCCATTGTTGAATGTACAACGGCACTTGTTGCAGTTGCCCGTGTTCCAGCAGCAGACGATACAATCCCGTCAGATCTCCTTGGGTCTCAGAGGGTAAACGCGTCAATGCCGGGTTGGTCAATCGCAAGGTAAACAGTCCGTTGTAGCGAAAGAGGTCGACGTCGATGGTTTGGATGGGGTTGCCCATAAATGTGATGGCAAACGGTTGCATGGACGCCAAAATGGACGGAAACTCGGTGAATTGCGAAAACTCCAAGCCAAAATACAGCACATGGCGCCATTTCTGTTGGATTTCGCGTGGCAGCGCCGTCAGATTGGTACGATACAAGTAGATTTCTTCCAGCACGGATGGGAAATGGTCGTCCAACAGGCCATCGGGAATGGTGGAAAGATTGCAGTCGACCATGTACACATAGTTCATGGTGTGGTGGTAGTCTTGATGCAGCGAAGCCTGAGGACGCCACTGGTCCAGGGTCACATTGAACAAGTCGATGCCAATGAGATGTTCAAACTTGCGAAGCACTGGTGGCATCTGAAGGTGCGAACAATGGCAAATGATCAATTGGGACACCACTTGTTGGTCGATCGGTGCGAGCAAGTCGTGGATTTCTTGTTCCAACCCGATGATTTGATGGCGATAGCAATTGACTTCCATGATGACACAGGAACTCTGCTGCACAAACCATGGCCTTGACTGAAGCTTACAACCCAGACGAGTCGGAGGTCTCTGCGCCACAAGGTGAACGATGAGAACACTCAGGCCGATGATCCACAGGAGATTGAGAAAAAGACAGTCGCGGGCTTTCTTGAATCTCGAGGACGGCCTTGCACCGATGGAATTCTGAAGCGGTTGGCTCAGACAACGCATGGATTGATGAGTCTGGAGGTTGACTGGAGCGATTGCCACGACGGCGTTTGTTGATCTCGTGGATTTGCGTCGACGCAGCATGCTGCGAGCCACCACGAGGCACAGATACAGCCCCGAATGGGGAGCCAGGGTGAAGATGAAATCGACATACGAGGTCACAAAGAGCTGCTGGTTTTCCCGCACCGCGTTGGCATACCAGACGTCATTGAACGTGTAGAACGCTGGGAAATACCGCAGCACGGGATCGTAGGCATGCACATAAGGCAGAAACATCATCAACGGGATGACGGACGCCGTGATAAAGCTGAGAAAAGCACTGCACAGCAGACTCGAAACCCGACGAAGAGCAGCTTGTTTGGCAGGTACCAGGACATGAATCAATGGCGTCGAGACACTGTTGACCACCAACATGGCGACATACACGTTGTTGATCCAACGAGTCGCGATGAGTTCACTCATTTGCTTGGCTTGGTACACTTGCGAAGCCAATTCCAGATATTCCCGCAACACAAAGTAGTCGTCAAAGTATCGACCTTGGATATCAAAGACTTGCTGGGTCCATTGAAGGCAGTTGGTGCAAATCTGTTGAACTCTAGACGAGACACGACGACAGATTGGTGGCAATACCCAGCGGCACTGGGTCGGAATGCACTGCAAAGTGCATGTCCATCGCGTGGTGTGGTCTCGGGTGCTGTGCGTTGATCCAGTTTCTCGTCTCTCAAAGACCAACTCATTGGCTCGTATTGAACGCACCACCGTCACCACCAGCGTGCCAATATGTAGCACCCCGACCAAAGCAAACACGCTTATCATCCACTTGAGCATCCCATGACTCACATCCAACGTCACATTGTTGAGCAGGTTGGTCGTGTTTGACGGAATGAAGAGCAACCAGCTGTACAACCAAGTCATGGCCAACAAAAACGCTGCGTCGCAAACGTGCAAAGCCACGATGCTCCACCAACACCCCACAAACATGAACGACCCCATGGAGATGCACAACGTGTCCACGGTCCCATGGGCTTGATCCGTCACGACAGAAACAGTAGCAGTACATGTAGCACCACCACCAGCACAAGCAGTGGCTTCGCGACGGGTGGCTTCAGGCTTTCCTTGGCCGTTCATTCTCTGCTGATATAGCTGCTTGCACTGGGAGGAGCGAGGACGGAAGAGCCGTCGACCGTTCCACCCCACGAGTGTACGGAATACGCTTTCAAGCATTATGGCAGTTATAAACTGCCTGCCCGTCTGCACCTGTTCATGCACCTGTTCATGCCATCCATCCAACGGCCCCAGCGATCCATGTACTTCTGCATACTTACCGGTAGAATACTACCATCGCGCTGGCTTGAGGGTGGCCTGTAGCTTGCAACGGTTTCGTGGCGATCCCGTTGGTGTGGGCACGTTCCTTGCGTGGTCTCTTGTGCTGCTTTCCTCAACTTTCCTCAGGCCGCGCAAAAAGAAGCCAACGCCATGATGAAAGCAGCAGCACCAAGCTCGATGGTGGGTCGTCCATTGCGGGTGGTGTCGCTTATCCCGTCGGCCACCGAGAACTTGTATGCGTTGCTCGACTTTATCAAGACCAAAGCAGATGCTGCCGCCAAGGCACCAGCACCAACACCAACACCAACACCAGCCCCAGTGGGCGAACAGCATCAGACGCTTCCGGTGCTAGTCGGTCGTTCCCACGACTGTGATTTCCCAAAGACGCACCAAGTCCAATCGCTGCCAATGCTCACCACGCGACGCACCACCTTTACCACTTCCTCGGATCTACATCGCCAAGTGGAAAAGACTTTGTCCACCCGGACGTCGTTGTACGAATTGGACGGCGACCAATTGGTGGCGTTGCAACCCGATGTGATCTTCACCCAGACGACCAACCAGGTGTGTTCTCCAGATGTCGACACCATTCAGAGTGCTTTCCATAAGCCACGCAAGGAGGCGACGGCCACCACTGGTGCAACCGAGACCGACTCCATTGAAGTGTGCCAGGTGCTATTAGAGCAGACTTCATTAACCTCCCATGGTGGTGGTGGCTCGTTGCCTGAGATCATCGCGTTGAATCCCAAGTCGCTTCACGACGTGTTGGTCACCCAATTTCGACAAATGGGCCAAGCGCTTCGACTCGAAGACCAAGTGGAGCAATTGATCCAACAAGTTCACTTGCCAAAGCTACAACAACTGAAACACAAAGCGCAAGTTTACGCGGCACAACGGCACCAGCAGCAACTTCCGAGGCCAAAAGTACTCTTGGTGGAATGGTTGGATCCTTTGTTTTTGGGCACCCATGGATGGTTGCGTGACATGGTGGAACTGGCCGGAGGAGAAGTCGTGGAACAGATGGACGCCCCCAAGAGCGCCACCGAGGAAGACCAACCACGTGTGGACTTTGTGATCCTGGCGCTGCCGGGGCTCACGCTGACCAAAGCGCTAGAGGAACTGGATGCAGGACACGTGGGACCCTGGTGGAACCTGCTCTTTGACCACGACCGGACGAGCACGACCACCCCGGCTGTGTATGCCACGGATGGAACCGCGGTCTTTGCCAGGCCCACGCCTCGATTGCTTGTCGCGCTGGAATGGCTTGTGGAAGTGTTAGGCCATCAAAGCCCTTCAGCCGAGCTCTATCCGTTTGCCGCCAAGTATGATCCGTCACGGAGAAAGAAGACGCGTGCCAAGGCCCAACAACCGCAGCCAGTGCACAGCAAATCCACGGTGCCCGTTGTCGACCTGGAAGAGATCCATCGTCTCGCGTGTGCAAACCGGCAGCCCATGTACAAGGACCCCGCGACCGGGTATTCCGTGCTCACAGAGTTTTATCTGCGCAATCGCCAGTCTTGTTGTGGCAATGGCTGTCGTCATTGTCCTTATGGCCATGCCAACGTGCGACACGACTCGCTGCGCAAGAACATCTTGCGGGAGATGGCGTTTCTGGCTCCGTTCACAAGCCAATCTGGTAAAG
>JAMFLO010000753.1:0-10135 GCA_027475765.1 Paralagenidium karlingii
ACAAGCAACGCACGGAGTTGACTCTGAAGTCGTTGACTAAAGAGACTCGTGTTGGTCGACATCACCCAACACGCTCTTCACACTTCAGTGCGGATCTCAGTGGGAGATCCGAGGATCGACAAACAGCCAGCGCTCCTTCAGTGGAAAGCTGTTGTTCGACCTTTGAGCAGCCAAAGGGCGCCACGACACCAAGTGTTCATGTCGTTTGTGACACGCACGGTCCCACAGTGACCATTGCGACCGTTGTCGTGCACGTTCAAATTCGACGCATGCTGCCTACGACTTGCTGACGCAATCAGCTCGTCAACTCCCAAGCAAAGAGCGAAGGTCCATCGAGGACTTCGTGACGCAACGGCAAGCCATTCTGAGATTCGTTCGCGATGCGATCGCGGACGCAGTCGATCTGCAGAAGCGGAGTGCAGACCGTCATGGGAGAAAGAACAACAACGAATACGGAGTTGGCGACATGGTTTTATTGTCAACAAAGAACCTGTCAAGTGAAGCTATCTCTAACCTGGGAACCAACAAGCTTCTACCTAGGTTTATCGACCCTTCTAAGGTCGTTGAGAGCCATGGGTCCGCGTACACGCTGGACATTCCTAGGCGAATACAGCTTCACCCAACTTTCTACGTTGGGCGACTCAAGCCATATCGGCGTCATCATCATCTTGACGCTGACGCTTCGAGCCCCCGTGGTCACTCGACTCGGGATACGCTGGATACCGAGGGTGGTACCAGTCAATCTCCCGACCGAGAGAGCGGATTCTTGAATAGAGATCCGAAATCGCTCGCGCCAAGCTCTCACGGAGCTGAGCGTTCTCACGCTGCAGGCCGTCAATCTGGCTCTGCATCGTGCGCTGAAGCGTCAGGACGAGCTCGTTCGCTTGACGATACGAGATGGAGTCGCCATCTGTTCCCACCGCCGCCGCCATCGTTGGTTGGACGAGACGGGGAGGAACGATGGATTGTTGTGCGGTTGGTTGGACATCGCCAGACCAATCGAACCCGCCAGTATCTGGTACATTGGCTGGGGTTTCCCAAGGGGTTTGACTCCTGGGAGCCGAGTCATATCCTCTTGGAGGATGTGCCCGACCTCGTGGAAGACTACGAGTCGGCGCACTCTCTCGAGGAGTAACTGCTTCATCGGCAGTGTCGCGCGTTGCTTTCGCAGCCGCGATCTCCTGCCGCGCTCGAGTGATTGACTCTTGCGGGAACGTCACGTCATACCCGAGACGATCAAGTTCCGCCTCGGTCATCCTCGGCGTTTGCGAGCGGCAACACGGACAAGTTGTCAAAGGACAGAGCTTGCCGTTGTCGATGAACTCCATATGGACGCGAAGTCGCCGTCCATGTGCAGCATACGTGTAATGGGCCCTGCCTTGCCTGGCTTAGCCTCATTACATGTACTTTAGTGCACACGTTATATAACGTAAGTTTCATTGCATGTGTATTTTAGGCTCGTTAGCCTTAGTGTGCACCACCTCATTGGGCGGTTACGAAACCACCCATGTAATGGGACTTGAATCCCAACACAGGCTTACACTGTGTGTTGCTTGAGGAAGCAATGGACGAGACGGAAAAGTTGGCCACTGTGGGATTCGAACCCACGCCCTTTCAGACCAGTGCCTTAAACTGGCGCCTTAGACCGCTCGGCCAAGTGACCTGTGTTGGGTAATGACCAGTTCTCGTATATATGCTATATGTAGATTAACGGGCAATCGTACTGGATCAATGAAAATGATGGTCTTTGAAGTTCCACTGAATGGCGTTTGCCATGGAGCTGGTGGCAAATGAATCCACGAAACGGTTCCAGGGACTGATGGGTGCAGTTTCAGGTGTTGAAGCTTTGAAACCGAACGCTGGCTGCCACCGCAACGGAATTGGCACTTAAAAACGAGTAATTGAACACCAAAATCGGCCTTTCCGACGCGGTTTGTTCGGTTCCATCGACTCAACACCCCAGAGCACGCCATTGTGGGCATTCGTCGCATGGGGCAGGTGGAACCGTTGATGCTGTGGGGGGTGCAGACCCAGTTTTGTTGGATAGATCTGAACCGAAGCTTTCCGCTGGCGCACACGGCCAAGCGAGCGCAACGATGTCTAGACCGAGAGCAGACCAACGGTGCGAGGTACATGGAGAATTTCCTGCGCAATCTCAACTGGACCGTGTTTCTGGATGCCTGGAGCTCAAGTTGGACCAACGGCATTGAACATCCGCTGCTGGAATCCGAACAAGGAAGAGACTTTTTGACCGCGATGAACACCGTGCACGAGTCCTCACAACTGACTGTCGTTCAAGAAGCAGAATACTGGAGGCGCTTTGGCATCACCCACTGTACCATGCAATGGGGCAATTTTGTGGGAGTAGGGCGTTCCGTATAAACAAACGATTTGATGGTGAAATCATCATCAAATCGTTTGTTTATTCGTCCAGTGACGCCAAACAAACAAGTCTTTCGATGTATCGGACGCCGGCCAACGATCTGTGGGCTGTCAGTGATGGCACGACCGAGATTTCGGGGATAAGTCTCATGCGAGGAACCTCCAAGTTCTATGAAAACCTGAACATCTCCATGGAGCAAGTCACGATCAACGGTGGACTTTCCATTTACACCACAAGCGCAAACGGTGCGAGACACGTTGGGTCCGTTTGGTTCCGTGGATATGTGCACACTCTGGAGAACCGTCAAACAAATCGTCATGAGCCGGTTGCTGGCAAATTCCGAGGCTCAGGCGAGTTATCTGCGTGTGCCAGTTGCTTACTTGAACATCTGGCGCGTTGGAGAAAATGTGACGCGATGGAGGTTTCTCGGTGGAAATCCACTCTGTATGTCGGGCAAATCATTGATGTATGTGCAAGCGCAGATCGGATTTGACGATGGTTGCATCGCTCCACAGCAAGAATTACTCAAGGCTCGCAGATTTGATCAGGTGTTTGCCTTTCTGGCCTTTGGCAGCAATTTGAATCCAAGTGAGCTCGTGACAGACATCTGTGCCAAAGCTGTCACCGAGAACGACGCGCCAGCTTGTATCGAGTGCTTCAACGCGTCTGTCGCTTTCATCAACGACTTTATCCCGTCATCCGATCAAGTTCTCATCCAGTCATTAGCTCTCGAAGCACACCGTCATTCTCTTAACATCGGTCTTGAACTGTTTCAATTCGGTGTTTTCCAAAGCGGTGATGAAGCCAACACCTCGGCTGAGCACTACGAGCTCCTTCGTCACCCGGTGTTTGGAATCCAATCCCGCGCAACCGTGGAACGTGATCGATTGGTTGTATCTGGCCGACTGGATAAATGGACGCCGAGAAGTGATCCGCTTGGAAGGAGACGAAGGTACGCTGACTTTGATCTCCAAATTGGCGCCAGGAGAATCCCTGCAAGTGAACAGTTCCGAAGTGCCGATGGTGGTATCGATCTATCTACTTCGTGTGCTTCAGTACACCACCGTCGTGCTCATCGTTTGTGCTGCGCTAATGCTCGTGTACACCGTTGAATGCCGGGGAAGCAGTGCAGCAGCCAATTTTCTCAAGTTTAATCGAGTGAGTGGAACTGTTTGGGTCGGGCGGCCTGTGTTGATCGCTCGTAGGATCGTCGCGGTCTGCATGATCAGTTAAGGTCAAGTGCTTCTGGCCACACATGGCTCCATGACGACGATGGAAGAACCTCCCAAACCATGGTACAACGTGCTGATCACCGCAGGCGAGTCCTGTTGGTTTTCATACATGACGGCAGACTTGTTGCTGGCCTTCACCCTGGGGTGAACCAAGCCATGCTTGAGGATTTCGATGAAACGATGCATCGAAGCTAAACTCTCGTTCTTCCAAGTTTCTGCCACTGAGTTCCTCTAGCAACTGTGTCTTGTTCGAGATGCAGCGACTACAAGTACCAATGGGAGCACCACAAGGCCGCCAATATTGCCTCGAAGAACACCATGTCTTGTTCACTCACCTTGACCGATCTGGGTCACCTCGAGGTCATTACTCTCTTGGGCCGACGGTAAAGTTGTCGAGGTGATTTTGCAGTCACCACCTTTGTGGTGGTGTTGTCTCAAGTTGGAGTCAGAGAGCCGTCTTATGTTGGCGTTGGCATCGTTGCTTCTGAGGTGGTGCACGAGTCACCTATATCTCACGGGTCATGTCAATTGGTCGACTACAGATGGGGTTTGTTGAGAGCAGCAGAGAGCATGAAGTTGACAATGCATCTGTGCCACGTTTACCATGTATATGTTTCGCAAGTGCTCATGACCAGAACAGCTCTCGCACCTGGTCGAACCACTGATCCCTTGCATACGTGTGGTCTGACCTTCGACCCCGGCTGCATGTTCACACATTTGCGACCGGCCGGTCCAATCTCGTGGCAGGTTCCCCGCGTCCGCAATTGACATGGCAATTGGTGAGAATCTGACTTGGCGCCGCCACCCAGTGGTACGGCGTGGTCTTGTCAAGGGTCTGCTCGTCGCACAATGGCTGTGGTCTGTGACGCTGGTTCATGTTCATGCCAAGATTCGTCTCCATCTCAAACTCATTCAAGCTCGCGGCAGCTGAAGGGGGAAGCATGTGGTTTCTCGCAACGTTCTTCGCTAAGTGGTGGTGCTCTTGGTGCTGTCCTCTGAGAGCAGCCATGGCATTCGCGTTGTGATAAACAACCACTCTCACTTTCCGATCTCTCTGTTGAATGATTCTGAGGGCTTCACCATCAACAGAGAGCTTCTCGTGTTGCTTCATGGGTGCCTTTTTGTGATCCTATTGATCTCTCCAACGCCCAATGCGGCCCACAATGGGTCCGCTCGCCCTGTACCTTCACGCCGTCCACTTCCTAACGAAACGGCACCGCAGGCGACAAACGCTACTTCATCGACCCCAGCACGTGTTGCGATGATGGATGCTCCTGGATCGACAGCTCCTTCACCGATGCCATTGCTGGGCCCCACTTCGACTCTACAAGCCACGGTGGTTTCGGTCCCTACCATTCTACTACCAAATGCAACACCACCGTCACCACCTCCATACCCCACATTGCCACCTTTGTCAGCACCAACGCCATCGATGCTGACGCAACCAACGGTGAAACCATCGACAAAGCCATCCGAGAATTCAACGTCGACCTCTCCTCCTGACTCCAGCTCCAACGCATACAATCACTGTTGGGTCTCCAGTGCCACCGTCGCCTTCCTCCAGCCCTGCGCCAAGAACGGTCGCACCGAGTCAAGACACCCATGGCTCCGAAGCCATCACGTCGTCTGGAAATGATGGGCAGGATGGGACGTGGACATGTATCTTGGTTGGCGCATTGGCGGTGTTGACAATGCTGTTGGCATTGATGGGCATCCTCACAAGCCATCGACAGCGGCAAACCAGTTGGAGAGGCTCGGACGCGCGGGAAGCTCGCAAGTCATCGCGGAATCTGTGTACCAATCGCATGAACACCGTTTGTGAAGACTACATTGAGTCAATTTACCGCCAGATGTCGGCTCTGCCACCATTGTCACCACCCAATCGGCACCCGAAGGCTCCACCATTGGCTTTCCAGGGTCAAGATGCGTGAATGCAACGGGTGGATTTGTGGACATCTGGGATCGGTTGGCACCTATTCCCGTTAGTTGATTTGTATCCTTTCAAGATCCCTGAGCAGCCAATCAGAATCAAGCCATGACAAAGCATGCAGAGAAGCGGTCGGGAGTACCCACAAAGAAACAAAGCAAACGCTCAGAGTGGCTTGTTACGCAGTTTGCTCTCGATGGAGGATCTCTTGTTGGGATTGCGCTGACGTTGTGGGTGCCCAAATAGTACTCGACTCCCAAATCCGGTGCAACAAAACTAGTGAATGGAAGACGATTGGAAGGAAGCTCGCAGTCGCAGTCGGCTTTCAGTTGTCGTTAAACAGTGCAAGCACACCGCCCGTTTGGATAAACATTGTTGCTTGTGGTGCTGCAGGGCTCATCCCAACTGTTTGTGGTTATGAAATGATGGAATGAATAGATTTTGTAGGTCTCATTTGTGTTCGTTATGATATCAAGGTCACTTGGCCGAGCGGTCTAAGGCGCCAGTTTAAGGCACTGGTCTGAAAGGGCGTGGGTTCGAATCCCACAGTGGCCAACTTTTTTTCCCTTCCGCCGGTTAACACTGTGGCATCCATTCACTTGACATGTCAACTGAAATGTGTGTGTGTGGGGGGGGGGGGCGGGCGGAGGGGGGGGGTCTATACAAGTGAAGAGCTCCAAATGGGAAACGTTTTCTAACCAAGTAGTAACAGGGCCAATCCTCACACGACCCTGTCAAGTCAAAAGGATGTACCCAAGTCGCTCTGCCCACCAAGCAGAGGTGTCCGCCCACGCAAGATGCTTTTGCCCATTGGTCTCTCTTCCTGTTGCTGTCCATCAGCCACCCGACCGGACCAGAACACCTTCCTGAGCCTGTTGAAACCATTTTGCGTTCTTTTCTTATAGTTGCTCTATCGCCAAATTCCAATTCCTGCCACTTTGGCCCGCGCGCCGACACTTTCTGATGAATCAAATGGCCAACAAAGCACACCATGGGGAGGATATCGTCGTCGTCCTCCCGCAAACGGCCAAAACAACCAAGTGTCCGGTTGGTTCAGGTTTCAGGTGGTTGCGGAAGTCGGCGTCTGCTCTTTTTCGTTGGCTCTTCGTCGCACTTCTTTCTTCTTTTTGATGATTTCTCGATACAACCGATCTCGATAGTCGGCCGCCGAGTATTTCGTGTTGTCGTCCACGACGATCTGCAACGGTGCACTGGCCGTCGGTTCGTCTTTTTCATTGTGAAACTGAGCTACAAATGGATGACGCAGGGCCTGGTCCGAAGTGATGCGTCGTGAAGGATTGAACCACACACACTGACGAATCAGATCCAATGCTTCGGGCGAAGCCTTTGGGAACAATTCCTCCAACGACTTTTGTTTGACTGGCGGAAGGCTCTCGAGCATGGTGTTGGCAAACGGAGACTTGATGCTCTCGATGTCTTCGCGAGATGGCTGGCCTGTGACTTCCAGAATGCGCTCCAGCTGGTTCATGGTCGAGGTGCCAGGAAACGCTGGCTTCCCAGTCGCCATTTCAGCCACGATGCATCCAACAGCCCACATGTCGACTGCTTTGGTGTATTTGGTCGAACCCAACAGAATCTCTGGAGCACGGTACCATCGGGTCGCCACGTAATCCGTGAGGACAGGATTTGGTCCATTGGTCTCGGCGACACTTCGACACAGGCCAAAGTCACACAATTTGGTGTGACAGTCCGAGTTCAAAAGCAGATTACTGGGTTTGATGTCGCGATGCAGCAATTCGGCCGAGTGCATGTACTTGAGTGACTTGAGAAGCTGATAAATAATGTATTTCTTGTGTATTTCTTCGAGGATATTGGCTCGTATGACTGCGTGGAGATCAGTTTCTGTCGTCACAAGCCAAGCCAAGCTATGAGTTCCGGTCCGTATCCACGCAATTGTTTTGTGGGCGTACCCATAAAGTCAAAGACCAAGTAAATGTCGCGATCGTTGTCTGCCTTGATGACATTGAGCAGTCGAATGATGTTGCAATGGCCATTGAGCTCTTGCAGGTACATGACTTCCCGAAACGTTCGTTGCGCGTCGGTGGCATTGCGGAAGGCGTCAAAGCATTTCTTCAAGGCGACCACTTGACGAGTGTTTTTGTCAATGGCTTTCCACACGATGCCATAGGCCTGGCAGGTCACAAAAGTCAAAAAATACACACCACCAGGTAGGATCTGGTCGTTTCCACGTCTCGTACCCCTTTGCCGAGTTTCTGCAGCAGTTCATACTTGCGCAAGATGTGCTTCTCCACTTCTTCGCCCATTTGTCGTGAGCTGCTTCCTGGGGTCTCTCGCTGTGAGTGTTGGCGTGGACTTTGGTCTGCTGGAAGTCAAAACAAGTACACACACGAAAACGGCGCAATCGCACTGGTCCTCGCGCGAGAGGTGGAACCGTTGACCACGCACGCGCACAAGGCACAACAACACGCTGATGCCAACCCACCCACGCACTCTCAATTGGAAGGGTCCGCTTCCCTGACGATTGACGGTCGACTGCAGGCAGCACCAGCACTACTACTTCCCCTATTAATAGCGAACCGCAAACTGCCTGATCCAACGACAAGACTCGTCTTCTGGCGCTTGCTCCATCAGTCTGTTGCAATGGCTTGTTGACGGGGTTTTTCTCGTTGTTTGAGATCGCATCATCGCACGAGTTGAGGAGAAACGGACAATGTTGAGCCACTACCAATTGCCAATTCCATTCCAGTTGGACACCATGCCAAGGCTTCAAGAAACAACCGAAAGACTTGGGATTCACTGCAGAAGCCGCTCACCATCAAGAGTCGAAAAGAAGCCGCAACACACACGAGAAGCGATCATGGCTTTGTCAGGATGGGGGGGGGGGAACGGATGAAAAAGAGTTGACGGGCAGTTCAACCTTTTATTTGATTGCTGTTTTTGAATGGGAGGGGAGGGGAGCGATGGGAAGCTCTTGCTGACTCGACCATATGACCTGCAAAGCTACTCATAAATGTCGTCATCGTTACCACCAGCGCCACCACCACCCATCGAGCTATCGCCTCCAAAACTGTCTGCCATACTATCCATCAACAGGTTTGCCGCCAAGGCTTCATTCTTGTCGCACGCCAGGTACGCTTGCACGGCTTCTGCGCGATCAAAACCTAAGTCACACAGACGATTGACCGCCGCCATTTCTTCTTCCGTTAACGCGATCCGATGGGGTTCACCAAAACCACCAG
Organism: Paralagenidium karlingii; assembly: GCA_027475765.1. Classification (NCBI taxonomy): domain Eukaryota; phylum Oomycota; class Peronosporomycetes; genus Paralagenidium; species Paralagenidium karlingii. The sequence goes on from JAMFLO010000753.1 coordinate 8,764, forward strand.
CACCACCGCCCATACCACCGGCACCTTCGCCGCCACCACCCATCGACGCCATCATTTGTTCTACTGCGCCGGGCGGAAGGTTGCTAATCATCTGTGAAAGACCACGCAACTGCTCAGGGGTCATGCCCATCTGGGCGGCCATACGTGCTTGTTGCTCCGGTGTGAGCGACTCCATCACTTGCTGAATCTGTTGGGCAGTGGGCATGCCACCGGCGCCAGCACCAAGACCAGCACCAAGATCAAGACCTCCTGCAGCACTACCTTGTGCACCTGCAGCACCTGCACCGCTAGAAGACGACCCAGATGAGCTTGACGTGATGGGTTCATTGAGCATTCGCACAAATTGGTCCTGGTTCTCATGGATCAGACGCAACAACTCGGGACTCTGGCTGCCAATCTGTTGCAACACGGCAGGAAGAGCGGAAGGATTGGACTGAATAAGTTGACGAAGGGCGTCAAATTGTGGATGGTTGCGAAGAGCTTCGAGTGAAGCACCGGAAGCCGCTTGGTCACCAGCAGCAGCAGCACCTCCTGAAGCAGCAGCAGCCGAGCTGCTTGGAGCAGGTGGAGCACGAGCGTGTTCTGGGATGCCATTCATCAAATATTCCACAGCACGATCCGGGTTGTTGAACGCTGCTTGAAGGGCAGCGCGCACTTGGTCTTCCGGAAATCCCATCTCACAGAGCTGTTGCACCATCGCATTGGTTTGTTCGTTCTGTCATAGCAGGACAAAGCACACAACAAAGATCCTCAATCACTTGCACTCCATCACCCACCAAGGCTACCCCACGCCCGAATGATATCTTACCGTAGCGCCGCCGCTTCCAGTTGAAGAAGCGGTGCTAGCTGGAGCCGAAGAGGTCGATGTGACCGCCGGAGGAGTTGCGGTGGCCGTGCTGGATGCTGCCGAAGTGCTGGTTGCCGCTGGAGCTGGAGCTGGAGCTGGAGCAGGCGTTGCTGCCGCAGCCGGGGCACTCGCTGCTGTTGTGGTCGGTGCTGCCGAAGCCGCCGTCGCTGGTGCAGCAGGCGTCGCTGTGGGGGCGGGTGTAGCTGTAGTGGCGGGCGTCGCCGTTGGTGCCGTCGCTGGTGCCGGGGTTGCACGTGGAGCCTTGGGCTTGGTGACCATCACGACCAGAAAGTCGTTTTCCTTGATGTTGTATTCACTGAGTGGCGCGTCATCTTTCAAGACTTTGCCGGCGTGGATGAGTTTTTGCTGGTCCACTGGGAATTGTTGTTGGCTCTGAATCTTTTCCTTGACTTGCAACACCTGCATGCGCATGCACCCCATCACCAAGTTGTCAGTTGTCTCATCAACAATCCATTCTTCCCCCAGGTTGGAAACGTTCTTTTGTGGATGGAAGGCCCGGCCCGG
>JAMFLO010000754.1:0-10098 GCA_027475765.1 Paralagenidium karlingii
TTTGCCGTGGGCCACCAGCATGGAAATGTCGGCTTGAGAGTACACTTTGGCGGCCGAGTAGGCGCCATACTCGGTCACGAGCGGTTGCTTCTTGAACTCAATGGGGAACGAGTTGGTGTCCGAGAGATGCCAATGGAAGACGTTCATCTTGTTGGCGCCAAGCGCCGTGATGAGCTGCTTGATGCTGTCAACAGGGATGAAGTTGCGACTGGTGTCGAGCACAAGACCTCGGTACTTGAGCGCAGGACAATCCTTGGTGATGGTGGCGCTTTGGGCGATAAAGAAGTTGCCCGAGAGTTCGTCTTGAACCACCAACTGGCTCAACGTCGTGAGCGCGTGGGTGGCACCGGCCAGAGTGGTGGCACTCACCACCGCAGTGGCACCTTTGGCATCGGCATTGACGGTCAACGAGTAGCATTCATCGGTGTTGAAGGTGTCCAACACGTTGGTGAAGTCCTTGACGTCCAAATCGATTGTGAGCGAAATGCCAGAGCCACTGGTGTCGGGAAGCCCGCATCCTTGACGAGCCGCATCGGCTTTGGCATCGCTGCCACCGATGCCAGCACCTGTCACGGCAGTCACGAGACGTTGCTTGAGAGCCGTCTTGGCAGCTTCTGCATCACCACCAGAAGCAGTCTTGGAATTGATTTGGATGGAATTGAGGTTGACTTGTTGCATGCCGGGGCCGATTTTGACTTCTCCACTTGGTCGGGGCCAGAGGGAGCCATAGTCGCCGCAAGTGGCACGGCACACACTGAAGCCGATGCCTTCGGTAGATCCATGGGGCTGCGGCACGCACAGCTTGTCGACGCACTTGTAGTACTGGGGCGGCACGGGTCCAGCCGAAACGGTCGCCGCCGCGAGGGCGAGAACGAGAGCCGAACGCATTTGGGGAGCTTGAGTTCAAGGCGGAGAATGCCAAAGTGAGAAAGAGAAGAGAAGGAAGCAAATCTGAAGGACAAAGCGGTGCTGATGCGAGTGTAGGAGAACAGTAGCTGCACCTGTTGGCTCTTTACGTCAACTGCTGCAAATCACTTGGTGTTGGTAAGCTCGGAGCGTCCCCCCCCCCCCCCGCCCTCCGCCACGATATATGTGCCGTCAAACCCTGTGCATAGTGTGCAAAGTGAGTGCGGCATGGAAAACCGTTTGGCGCAGGTTGAAGTTCAAAGACGCGGCGTGTCAGAGACCGCGCAGTCGACACCCAATGGATCCCACTCTCCAAAGGAGACGGAGTGGAAAAAAAACCCTCAGAACTTCAAAAAGATTCAGCACGTCGAATGCTCTTCCCAGGTGGCAGGTGCGAGCAAGCAAGCGAGTGCGTGCGCGTGGCTTGGGTGGGTGGGTATTAAAGATCGCCTGTTGCGGAAGTGCTGCATCAACTGGATAAGAAAGATGCCAACTCCGTCCTGCGTTTTCCACTGGACAAGGAGTTGTTCTTGCTTGAACAATGAATGAATGAATGAATGACCTTGTTACTCACATCCTGAAGGTGTCCAGCTGGAACGATGGAAGACATTGGCAGCCTCATCACCACCACCCCATCATCAAGAGGAAGAAGGAAAAAGGAAGAAGGCGGAAAATGGACCACAGAGAGACAGTTTGAAGGACCGCACGAGTTCATTGGAGTTGCTGCTCACTCTTTGGATCTGCTCTGCGGGATGGCTTCGTAGGTTGGCGGCGCAACTGCGAAGTGAACAAAGTGGTGCATAGACTGGAGCGTCAGCGCTGGCTTTTCCGTCCAGAAGCGTCCAACCTTTGGGGGGGGGAGAGGTGGAGGATCTTCTGGTCTCCATGGATGGCGGCGTCTTCTGGCTCTACAAGTGAACCCACCAGCACGCCAAGCGCGAAGTGGGTGACTTTTCATGTATCCGGGGCGATGGGCTTCGTCACCTTCTGCACTGCACGATGGTGTTTTGGTCCAAGTGGAGGCGATGCACCAGTCTATGCGTGTATTAGCTGTGTGGGACCGAGACACCACTTCAACGTTGGAGCAGTGGTGAAGAGGAAAAAGCAAAGGACGGGGGGACCAAGAGCCAGCACCAGCAGTACGTTTGGTGTTCAAACTCTGCCCCCTTTGCCAACAGCTGGAGGTCGAGTTCAAGGTCGTCGACTTGGCAAAGAACCAACGCAGACACCAAAAGTGGCAGAGGTCCACACCGGCTCCCGATCTTTTTGCTTCCTGCTAGTGGATGGCTGCATGCCGACCCAGTGGATCGGTTGATGGATGCAACGGTGCGCTTTGTTCTCGGAGCCATATCCAAGTGCTTCGTTGCATCGAGAACTCCTGGCGGTGCTTCAACCTGTTTGCAGAAGCGCATTGTGGGGATGCGATGGATGGCTGACTTGGTGTTCGGCTTGCGAGACGGTTTGTCCGGAATCCGGACGAATTTGAGGCTGTCGGCGCTTGTCAAGTTGCTCAACAGCCAGACGTACGCAATGACAAACGAACGGCCAGGACCGACTTTGTCAAGGCGGTGGCTGCACTGAAAATGCCCAGTGAGTTAAATACTACTGAAACAAGCCGGCTGCCTGCCATCTCTACCACCAGCCAACCTCCATGACCTCTGACCCCATGGATTCTCGTTCAATTCGGATGACGACTCAGTTCAGTTGGGCTGTGCAAAGCGTCGCACGAGATCCGGTCGGAAATGGGCCAATTTGCGTTTCAGTTCCTCAATGTCGTTGAGCAATTGACGCAACGAAGTGCCGCTTTTTGTGTGATGCGGATCGGCGCATTCGATGCGAGGAAGCGACTTTGGTGGCCGATGTTGGTGGTCGCGGAGATCGTACTTGATCAGTTCACTCAGAAGCTCTTGCTGTCCTCCCCAAAGCACACACACAGATCACAGCACAACACATGACGGTCAGAATCCTTGAACGACCTCTGTCTTCCGTTCAGAAAGACCTTAAGTCGTTGCAGATTGGTCTCGTGGTACTCGAGCCACTGGGTGGTCAATACACTCGCTTGCATGAGCGTCGTGAGGCGTCCAAGGATGGCGATGCGAGCACCAATGAACAAATCCCACGCCTCCAAGAGCTGGCCATTGACACCGATCAGATGCGAAATCGTGTACACTTGGTCGGATTCCTCGAGCACCACCTGCGTATGGGAGTTGTCGTCCGCACTGAGATGCGATTGACCTCAGGGCGTGCTCAGTACAACATCGCTGCTCAGACCTGAAAGTGTTTGGTGGCGATAGAGAAATACACGCGAATGTGTTTCTTCTTGGGGCCGACAAGACGACTCTCCGTCCACCACGACGTGAAGCACAGAATCTCCAGTCGACTCAAGCTGTCAAACAGACACACCGACAATGGCAAGCCAGTGAGCACCAAATGCAACTCCCATTCCTCTGTGATGTCCTCGACTCACTCCTTCATGGCCGTCTTTCGATGCAGCGTGGATGCGCCGCGAAACACTTGTGGGTTGGCCAATCTGGTCTCGGAAAAGCCCTGTAGAAGGGCTGCGGGATGGGTCTCTTGACGTTTGCGGGTCACAAAGTCGTAGTAATAGGTCACGCGTTTGCCGGTCTCAATATTGAGTTCGTAAAACTCCATCCAACCAGACGCTTCATGTGGCGGGGGCTGCTGCTCTTGCGCTTGCGCTTGGCCATGGTTCTGGTCTTCATCCTGGTCTTTCTCTTGTTGCAGGTGTTGCCACTGCTGGGCGCGTTGGCGACGCAGTCCCTGGATCTGGCTCTGGAAAAACTCGTGCGCGGGATGGCGTTGCTGCCATTCGTGACTCAGCTGGTTCACAAAGCCACCACCGTCTTTGTCTTCGATCCAGTTGGGTGGCAACGGTGTCTCGGCGATTTGCTTGATGATGCAAAGCAGAAAAGGCTCTTGGGATAAATCCACGTTGAATAATTTGGCTTTGGTGTCCAGATCTTGCGGATGCAACCAGCGACTGTAGGACGACCACGAGAGTTTGGTGTCTTCCAGTGGTGAATCCGGTTGGTCTTCTTTGTGCATTTGCGCTTCAGACTTGGCATCTGCTGCAGAAGAGGACCTGAACGAGAGCTTGGGACTGCGATCAAACGCATTGTTGCTATTGAGGAGGTCCATAGCTGCTGCTATGGACTGGTTTGGCCTGGATTGAGTTGTCGTTGTCGTGACCTTTCGCGAGTGCCTGGTTTGAAACGGCTGGCAGGGATGTGCCAGCATTTCCTCAATGTGCAGGTGCGCCATGTCAACATGATATACTCTCCGCCGTTCTGGGTCTCCATCCTTGCTGACCGACCACCTCGGAGTGTGTATGTGTGTGTTGGAATGCAGGTTGCGTTCCAGGCACCATGCTGCCATCGCTGGTTTGACTGCACGGCATGCCACGAGGAAGAAAGTGACCACGCGATCGCCAATGCAAGTGGCCGAACGCTCAATTTCATCTGCAAACGTTGCAAAAAAGTGTTTCAGAAAGATCTCAGCATCTTCACCGATCAGGACGAACTCTGTCCGCATTGCGACAACAACCTCATGGTGTCGGCCGAGCTGCCAGAAGCTCTGACCGAGCCAGAGGTTCCGATCGCGACGGCGATGGAGCCTGCGACGGAAGTCAAACGACAGTGACCTGAAGCTGCTCATGAAGGGAGAATAGAATGGGAGTCCGCGGTTTTGATACAGTCTCACACTCTTCAGGACGTAGTACTCAGTGCCAGGGCTCTGCAGGCCATAACCTGCATGCAAGATCTTTTGGTTCACAACCAACAACGTCGCAATCACCTGCTGCAATAAATGTCAGAACCCATGAAGATTTCGACGCCGCAGTCAACTCGCAACAGAGCATGTCGAGTCCAGAAGAAAGCCTTCAACCCCAGTGATATCTGCCAACCCACTGATCTAGGCACTGGGGGACCGCCAGGTACAATAATGGGTCATTGCTTCTCGATCACATCAACGGTGGTCCAACCTGTCAGACAAGAGAGAGCGGTCCACAAGTGCTGACCTTGTGAACACCTTGTTTGAGAAGCACGAGAGTCCGTGGGAACCCCGAACACGCGATGAGCTTGATGGCCTCCGCCATATACCTTCGCTTCATACACATCGACACACACCTAGATGATTACCTGTCCTTCCGAGTACAACAAAGATTGTTCAAATCTGCTACAACACCTGGCACCGTTGCTAGAGTTTGAGGAAATGGAGTAATGGCCACGGAGGCTGTCCGTACACAGTGGACCTGCGCTGACTTGCTTGTCAGTCAGGAGAAGATTGTTTTGACTGGCTGTAGCTGCCATTTCGTTGGTAGAAGTGGAGTTAATGGTCTCAGTACCAGAGAGCAAACCGCAACGACATGGCTCGAAGCAAAGTAGTGTCTGTTGGTGTGGTGGGCGTCGCTTCCTTCTGCTTTGGTAGTTGTTATATGTTGTTGGTGGTGGTGGTGGTGGCTTTGTTTCTCAAACAAAAACCCCTGTCAGTTTTGTTTCTCTCGACCTCTTGTTGGCAGCGTCAACATGTCAACATGCCGTTGTCTTCGTGCAACTGCGTGTGCGGCAGCACCAACCACAACATTCTTTATCGCTTCCAGCATGGAGGAACTCATTAGCGTCAACCATGTTCTTCGTTTTGCTGGATCGGATCAACAGAGGGAGCTTCGCGATAGCAACCTCATGGTGGTGCCCAACTCGGATCATGCCTCTGTCATGGATGACAACGGTGATTCAGATCCGAGAGATCTACGCCGACCTTAATCTCCTCGGGATTTGATCTGGTGGCAACCACCAGAGTGATCGCACCACGATTACAAATTGTTCGTGTTGTGTTGGGTGATTGGCACCGAGTGAGAAGGGAGCAGACACGAGTCGCCACACATACTCGAGTATTCCCAAGCGATGCGGAAGAAAGCCACTTGTTGGAAACGAAAAGCTTCATGACCGCCAAGTTGGACGGCATCCACGACGAGTTCCATGCGATGCTACACAAACCACGGTTCCTGCATGATCCATCGCAACCCAGCAGAAGCTGCTGCTGGACCAAATCGTCGTTTCCCAATCATGATTGCTGTTGCAACATACACACTGGGATGGTGAAGAAGTGCGTTTGTCTACGAACAAGGTCAGGTCATCAAAACAAATGCAAAATGCACCTAAACTCGTCATTCTACCTCTTTGTGCATTCCGTTGCCTTCGACTTGGGTAGAGATCCAACCGACGCGACGGTTCAAGTTATCTCTTTGTTCCACGATCTCCAAAGATGGAAAGCGACTCCCCGGCGCTGTCGCCACGAATGGCAGCTGCTCAAGCAACAATGGCGACAGCAGGAAGACGCCCCGGCGTGTCTGCAATGAGTTCGACCGATGTCAACGTTAAAGTGGCCGTTCGCTGTCGCCCCATGAACGCACGAGAACTCCAAATGGGCGCCGAGACGGTGGTTCGAGTGGTGGACGGGACTTCAGTGATTCTTCAGAGCGCGTTGATGCAGGAAGAACCGAAAGACATCGACGCTGCCAGCAGCAAGAAGCAGTTTACGTTCGATTTTGCGTATTTCATTGAATCCACCCAACAACAGGTGTACGATGACATTGCGAAACCCATTGTCGACCAGGCATTGCAAGGATACAACGGTATGGAGACTTGTGAAGAGAACCAACCATCTCTTGGCGTTCAGTGACAGGAGTCTTGTGGACGTAGGCACCATTTTTGCGTATGGCCAGACCGGGTCTGGCAAAACCCACACGATGATGGGATCCGGGGACGACCACGGCATCATCCCCATGATGAACAACGACCTCTTTCGGTTGGTCATGAACGTCCCAAAAACAGCCGCGCCCGGTGTTGTTAATTGAATCTATCGCTGGATGTGCACAGCCGGCTTGACGAGAACACCAACGGCACCACCAAATTCCTCATTACAGTGTCGTATCTCGAGATCTACAACGAAGTCATCAAGGATTTGCTCAACCCATCCGACAAAGTGCTCAAGATCCGAGAGCATCCGGATATGGGCATCTACGTCGAGCAGCTGGCCGAGGTGCAGTCCACTCGTTGTGTGTTCCCCATCCTTTTGCCGGACCACCACCTGTCCACTCAACGTCTCCTCCCATGTTCCTTCACAAGCTCGTCGTCAAAGAACCCAACGAAGTGACTCGACTGCTCGAACAGGGCAACAAAGTGCGCCAGGTCGCCGCCACTCAAATGAACGAGCGAAGCTCTCGTTCCCACTCGTGCTTCACGCTCAAGATCGCGTCCAAAACGGTGCAAGAACTCAATGGACTACGCAAAGAGACCACCATGAATGCCAAGATCAACTTGGTCGATCTAGCTGGCTCTGAGCGTGCGTCCAAGACTGGCGCCACCGGCGACCGACTCAAAGAAGGCGCCGCCATCAACAAGAGTCTGAGTTCCCTCGGCAACGTGATCAACATGCTGGCCGACAAGACCAAAAAGGCCGGCCATCATGTGCCGTATCGCGACTCCAAGCTCACGCGGCTGTTGCAGGAATCCCTGGGAGGCAACTCGTTGACGGTCATGATCGCCGCCATTTCGCCGGCGGATTACAACTATGAAGAGACGTTGAGCACGTTGCTGTATGCCAATCGCGCCAAAAGCATCAAAAACGCGACCAAAAAGAACGAGGACGTCAACGAAAAGCTCATTCGTGAGCTCCGCGAAGAGATCGAGCGATTGCGTCAGATGGTGCGACCTACTTCGGCATCTTCGTCAGCGCCGCAGCAACAACAGCAACAGTCACCGGTCTCTTCCGAAGCAATGGCCAAAATGGAAGAGACAATTGCCAATCTGGAGCGGGCCAAGCAGCAGGTTACGTGGTCAACCTTGTGCCTGGTGTGGATTTTGTGGGACCCGCCTTGCTAATCAACCGACCTGGGTGTTCGACTCACTGTGCAGTCATGGGAAGAGAAGCAGCGACTGACTGAGTTGTACGAGCAAGAGCGACTCAATGCGCTCAACAACGACAAGAAGATCTTGGGGTTCATGCAAACCGTCAAACAAGAAAAAGCCGACGCCATCAAACGCCTCAAATCACTGCAACAGGACAAATCCCACAAGATGCGGGCCTTGCGCACCCACAAAGAGTCGTATGGCACCAACAAGACCAAGCTGCAAAAGCAAGTTGAGGATTTTCAGGCGCTGCAGAAGCAAGTGGTCCAGCTCACAGCCATTGCCAACACCAGCGCCGTTTCGGCGGCCGACGTAGCCAAACGTAAACAGTCAGAAGTCCAGTTGCAGACGCTTTTGGGCGAGATGGATGGCACCAAGCGGGTAGTACTCGACAATCGCGATGCCATGGCAGCGCTCAAGGAAGAGATCAAGCAATTGGACCAACGCATCGTTGAGGAAGAAGCCGAGATGGCGGCCAAGGCGACGCTCTTGGACCAAGATGATCAACTGCGCAAAGCCATTCAACAGGACGAACGCGAGAAAATGCAGTTGGAGAAAGAAGCGTTTCTGGCGCAAGCGTTGGAGTCGGAGCGAGCGAAACTGGAGCAACAGGCTGAAGACGAAAAGCTTCGCCTGCAACAGGCGTTGGAAGCCACAGCCGACAAAGAGCACAAGCTACTGCAGGAAGTGGAGCTGCAACGCCACAAGAACATGGCGTTGCAGGAGCAATTGTACCAGTTCAAGCTCCGGCAAAAGCAGGAGCGACAGCAACTTCGCGAGATGCTGCAGGAAATCACCAAGGAAAAAGACATTTTGGAGAGCAAATTTGTTCGCGCGGTGCAATTGCTGCACGGTACCAAAGAAGATTTGCACCAAGTGCTGGCACGCAACGACGAGCTGGAGAAACAAGTTCAGCTTCTCGAACGTCAGCGACTCTTGCTCTGGGAATGACGCTGGATCGACTTGCTTTGGACTTGACTTGGACGGACAGACTCGCGCCAGTGAAGAATCGGCACAAACATCACCATATTAATTGCCGCACTTCTATTTTATTGCCAACGACGAGGACACAGAGGATGGTAATGATCCCGTTGAACCTGATGCACCTAACGAACCTGACGACGAACTGGACCCTGCACCTGGAGCTGCTATTGAACACGACGATCTGGCTCTTGACGACTCTGCAGACGAGCTCTGCCAGCACAATGCCGAGACCATGGCGACATAGGCCGAGAGACTGACGCCGACACGAAGCGAATGCAAGGCGCCCCATTGCCGGAGTTTTTGCTGCATCCATCGGTTTCCTTTCTTGACGCTCTGTTTGGTGGCGCAAATCTCCTGGTTGAGGCCAATCATTTTCCAAAACGTGAAGGGCCCAATAGTGAGCATGCTGAGGCCACTGAGCAACCAGATTTGTCGCGGCCCAAAGCGCCAGAGTGTCACTTGGGCACTTGAAGAATGGCCGGAAGAAGACGAAGACGAAAAAGAAGAAGAAGAAGAGCAAAAAATGGCCACGGCACAAGCCGAGACGCCACTGAGCAACGAGAGCGGCGCCTGCATCCGCGCCGCGTAGAAGTAGACTCGACGAAAGAAAGGCGCCTGGAAGAACACATCGCGGGTCTCCAAAAGCGCCGGGTGCTGCACCATGGACATGTACATCGCGGCGCCCGTAAAGATCCCAGCACAAGAGGTCGCAAGAACCTTGAGCAGCGCCTCCATTTCCCTGATGCCCGTCGACCGATTGATGATGGGCCCGCCGCAATGATGATGAGCTGCTCACTTCCTCTTTTCACAACACTCAGTTGTACAGTACTATATAGTACATCATCGCTGTCTCTAAGGGTGTCTAGGGGTACTCTCGATGCTCTTATATGCGATGGATGAGCGGACGAGGAGCGGACGAGTAGGGACTGGTGTGCTCGTGTGATTTAAACATGTGTATTCAACACGTTCCTTTCCAACTTGGTTTCCCTTTCCCAATCACTTTGTGAAATGGCACCAAGGAAGAAGCAAAGAACCAGCAATGACTGAGGTGGCGCATATGATTTCGGTGCCGGCCAATGGCGAGGAGCAAATCTAATCATGATTGATCTTGATTACATGTAGATGCGTCATGAACCCGATAAAAACGAAGCAACAGGCATCTGCGCGAGTGAAAGAAACAGCACTTTCTTCCTGTAAATGCCGCGAAGCTGACGCAGTCGTTGATCGGATTGAGTGACGAGCAGCGCCAAGTTCTTGAGACAGAGCTTAATCGAACTGA
>JAMFLO010000755.1:0-10096 GCA_027475765.1 Paralagenidium karlingii
CAACTGCCATTCAAAAAGCCGAGGAGTGACGTCAGATCACGGGAGGAATTGCCTCTATTGTGTGATTAAACTGAACTCTCTCTGGATACAAGAACAAGTTTTGTGATTATTTCTTGTTGAAAGTGGATTTTAGTTGTCACTTTTGAAGTCTACCACACGACAAGTGGTGCGTATGCCCGGATGGCATCACAAGGGAGACCCAGTACTGAAGGCACCCCTTTGCAGCTCCAAGCCATTGGGATTCAAGGCATGGATGCAGCAAAGGTGTATACCATTCAAGAGGCCAATCAGATTCGAATGGCCATTGTCCAAGCTGTCATCGAGCATTGCTCAATGAGATCCAATTGGCTATGCATGCTGAATGTGCAGAAGCAAAGTTGGTGTGCTGAAGACATGTCGAAGTTTACTCGACAAACGCTGGATGAGATAAACTTTCATTCAATCAAGGAGATGACCAGTTGGTTGCTGGCGTTGCTGACCCAAATGGGTTATGTTTACAACCAATCCGTGCAACTGGATGATGCTCTTGCGGCCTATGGATTGGCCGACTTGTACCCAGCGTCCAAGCACACGGTGTATTTGCCACTGACGGAATGGGAGTGGGAATACAGTCTTCCATACTTCAACGACTCCCTGACCAAAGCAAGTTCAGTCATGATTCACATGATGAAGCCCAAGTTTGTCCTCCAAGCGAACCTTCAAGACAATGAGCATTTTACGCCAGAAAAGAATCGAGAGTATACTGGTGTGCGAAGCGAAGATGTGATCATGAGAGTACCACGATCAAGAACTCCTTCTACGAAGTCAACTGACCAAGGCTACCAGACTCCTCTGCCGGATCTTCCTGACTCGGATGAAGAAACAAAGTTCGAGGATAAACTACGGTACCTGTGGATCCATCAGAGAAGATCTCAAGAAAGTTGATGTTCTCGGACTTTAGTTCCAAAACCAACAAGCCTGTGGTGAAGTCAGCGCCGGGAATCCGAGGCAACGAGAAGATCTTGCAGTCTAGGTAGCTGCGGGGAATCTGAGTACCGCGCAGTTGCAGAAAGCAATCAAAGCCATTGCGGAACCTGAGCAGGAGGATTCGGATAGTGACAACAGCGACTACGAAGTTCGTTCTGCACGTCATGAGAAGAATCGTCATGTCACTACCGTGTTGCAGAGTTTGGACATCCAGACACTTGCCGGTAGAGACAAGAAGAACACTGAAGGAGCCAAACGGTGGTTGCGCAAGTTCATGCATGTTGCCAAGATCTCGCATTGGGACGATGATGAGATTATGGATTCATTTGTGATTCATCTAGAGAACCCAGCGCGGAACTGGTATCAACAACTCCCAACGAAAACGCAACGATACTGGCCTAGACTTGCAGCTGCGTTCCGAGAAGAATATTGCGAACCATCTGAAAGCGCACGACGCAAGTACTACAACAGTGTTCAAAACTCAGGAGAAACACCGTTGGATTATCTGTACCGCTTCAACACGATCGGAATCAAAGCTGGTATCCAATTCCGGACCGATCGCGACGACTCCAAAGAACATTTGCACCAGTACTATGACTCGTTGCTGGACAAACGCTTGGCTGATTCGTTGCGCATTCGTTCTTGTGAGTCAGTGGCACGACTGGAAGAAGTCTTGAAGAATTTGGAGAAGAACTACTCCAAGAAACGTGAGCTATCAGTGCCGGGTGCCAAACCTCCATCAGTTAAGCCTACTGGAAATGGCCCCAAAGGAATACATGGATTGGATGGTCAGAAACCACCTGTTCTTCCAAAGAACGATGAGATGAAAACCCCAGTCTCTGGTACTACCCCAATTGTTTGTGAGCATTGCAAAAAGACAGGCCATACCAAGGATCGGTGCTTTCAGTTGATGACATGCACCTTCTGCAAAAAGGTTGGTCATCCGGTCCGATTTTGGGTGGATCGAGCCAAGCAAACTATCGAGCAAGCCGAGAAATGGTCTCAGCAAAAGAGCTCGGATGACGAGTTCAAGCAGCATTTAAACGACTAAGCCTGCAACCTCTTCCGAAGGTTGTACATGCCGGGCTTAGCCGGAACCAAAATGCATTGGAAGCCGTGAAGATGATCACTGCTACCACCCAAACGGAAAAACAAGAAGTTCGTGAAACGGGGACGGGAATGGAAGACTGGATGAACTCACAATCAATAACAAAAGAAACAGAACCAAAAGCCGAAAACTCAGAAAAAGTCTCTTTGGAGGAGTGTGACGAAGTGGATATTTTCCTAAAAGGATAATAAGTGAGGTTTGTCTATCTGATATGTTATACAAACAACCCAACACTTTCATGAGATGTCAGGAAATTCAGAACTGAACAATAGGATATGAGTATGCTATGCCTGTTTCAGTCCAAAGCCAACAAGAAAGGAAGCCCAGCTTCCATTTTATCTCTCGTACGACCTACTTCAAATGGCTTTGAGGACCGATTGAAAGGAAAGACTATGGATGAAAACCAGGTCACTCAAGCGTTTATCAACGGGTCTGTGAATCGAAAAGAAGTCCCAGTGATGTTGGATACTGGAGCGAACATTAGCATCATCAATTACATCTTAGCATGTGAAATGTCATTGAAGGTCAATGAACACCAAGAGCCCCAAGCTGTGAAAGGCATCATGAACACCAGTCATTCCACCATGGGATATACTGTTGCAAAAGTGACGTTTGGACCAGATGTGACCTATGACATTGAGTTATGGGTTGGTCAATATGACTCAGGAATCGGGTTGTTACTGGGCATGGACTTCTTGGTACGATCCAAAGCGATTCTTGATATGGACCAAGGAGTCTGCACATTCCCAGGACGTGGAAGTGTCCAATTATTGCACCGTGAGATGTTCACCAGAAACATCGAAGAATATCTGGCGGGAGTGTATGCGCTTGATACTTCGGAACTTGAAAGGTTCAGCCATGAGGATCCAGAGAGAGTAAACCAAGATGGATTGGATCAAGAAGTGTTTGTCAAGGAAGGGAACGAACTGTCAGCTGATCAGTTGCCAAATCAGTTGGCAATGCTCCCTGAGATGACACAGCCAGAAGAGGTCCTACCAGCTGATGTAGAAACGGCCGACATTGGTGAAGAAGAGAATACACCAGAAGAAATCGAGCAACTGCGGACCATCTTACAAGAGTACCAGTCAAACTTCATCAGCTCTGGAAACGCTCTCCCACCTCCAGCAAAAGGGGTGGTATGTGACATTGATGTGCAAGGACATCCTCCAGTAGTTCAACGAGCGAGACGTATCTCCCCTCATCTGATGGGAAAACTGTACGAGTTGCTGAAAGGGCTGTTGGCCTCCAAATTGATCAGGTTCTCACAATCACCTTGGGCCTCTCCAATTGTGATTGTCATGAAGAAGAACGGCAGAGATATCCGATTGTGTATTGACTACAGATTGGTCAACTCATTGACGAAACTTATGGTTTATTAGATGCCACTGGTGGACGATCTGCTCAGCAACTTTGAAGCCGTCATGTGGTATGTATCAATGGACAATGCAAGCGGATATTGGGCCATTCCCATGACGACCAGAGCTAGATTGATCTCAGCCTTTGTATGCCCTCTTGGTCACTTTGAATGGCTACGGATGCCCCAAGGTTTGAAGAATACTCCTCAGTTATACCAACGTATAATCGACAACGCACTTTGGGGATTTGTGCGTCGGATGAAGCACAAAGACGTAGCGCTGGATACCATCGGGTTGAGCGCTGAAGAAATGCGGGTTTTGGAAGAGGAAGATCACTCTCTGATGAAGTTGGAAGAGCTGGACGTGCCTCATGATCAAGACGTGTTCAATCGTGGCATCGTTCATCAGGAAGCGAAGCCTGTGTTGTATCGCCGATCATACATTGATGATATCAACTTTGGAGCAGAAAACTGGGATGCACTTTGTGAAATGTTGCGAGCTTTGTTGGCATCTTTCCAGTACTGGGGCATCAGCATCAGTCTTCCTAAGAGTAGTTGTGGAAAGCGCAAGGTGGAGTTTTTATCTCACGTTATTGGAAGAGATGGAATCCAAGCCGCTCCCCGACATTTGGATGAGATTTTGGATATGTCATTCCCTTCCACACAAAAAGGCGTGCAGAAGTTCATTGGTAGCTTGGTGTATTACCATCGGTTCATTGAAAACTTTGCTACTTATGCAGCAGTGTTATATGAACTGACAGACCAACAGTTGGCCAAAGGAGAACGATTGGATGAAGCAAAAGAAGCTTTTGAAAAGCTTAAGGGCAAGTTGGTATCTGCACCCATCCTCAAGCATCCAGACAGTTCAAGACCATTTGTGATTTTGTTGTACGTCAATAAATGGGCGTTTGGAGCATCGATTTGTCAAGAACACAACCATGAAGTGGTTGTACGTCAACAAGTCACTGACTGGACGTGCGGTGCAGTGGGCGACAATGATGTCACCATGGGAACTCACCATAATACGTTCAGATGCAACACTGAACTCACTGTTGGCTGTATTGACAGCGTCACTGTCCCCACCAGAACTGGTGAATGAAGAGTTGGAAGCCATCAGACCTATGAAGGTGGACCCAAAACTGGCCGACTTTCAGCCATTGCCTACTCTGGACAAAGACACTGAGGGATATGTCCTCACTTTTGATGGAGCCCCACGAACCAAAAACCCAGAAGGGGCATATGCCGCAGTGATCTGGAAGCTTCCCAATTGGGAAGTGGTTCAAGCAGCATGGGAGTTCAAGGAAGACCTCACAGTGAATGAATCGGAATACCATGGGCTGATCCTTGGATTGACCATGTGCAGGACATTACACATTCAAAAGTTGATGATCTTTGGAGATTCCAGGATTGTTTTGGGGCAAGTGACCGAGACTCTACGATGCCATCAGCCCAACTTACAATCGAAACTAAACGAAGTACAAGGACTCATGGCATGCTTCGAGCAAGTACGGTGTTTTCACGTACGATGACAGTTCAATCAAGCAGCGGATCTATTGACTCAGCAAGGACTCAGTACCAAACTTGCAAACCAACAAGCAGAAACTGAGTTTAGTGAGAAACTGCAACAGTTGAATACGCTTCTACAATTGGTATACTCCAATGCAATGCGCGATGGTGACAACCATCAGAAACAAGTATTTGTTGTATCGCCGGAGCAAACTCAACAGCCAAGTGTGGTAGAAGTTCAAGCTGAGCGATTCAAGAGAATCGCACAAGCTCAAGACGCAGAAGAGTGGATCGCGAAAACAAAAGCATTCATCCGAGGGGATATTACACAGTTCTCCAAAAAGGATATACAAGAGTACTCCAAGTATGCAGAGATATTTATCTTAGCAAACAATGGGTCACTCTACTACAGGCCAAGCAATTCCAAGAAGCGTAGCGATGACAACCTACGATTGGTGGTGCCAAGATCATTGCAAAATGACCTTTTACGGGCTTATCATGATGAGCCAGGTGCAGGGGCACATGAGGGAGTGGGGAAGCCTTTTGCAAAGATCAAACGTAACTACTACTGGAAGAACCTTTTTGCCGATGTGGAGAAGTACGTGCTATCTTGTCTGGATTGTGAAACTGGCAAAGGTAAACCAAAGTTCCAAGGTAAATCTCCAGGAAACATTGTACCAACACGACCATTTCAAGTGGTGTCTATGGACTTTGCCATTCCATTGCCTGAGACGTAAACTCAGCACTTTTGCTCTTCATGTGCATGTTCAGTGGGTACATCATCTTGGTTCCTATGGCAAGCACAGAAGCTGAAGAAACTGCCGAGGCCTATATGAACCATGTGTACCGTCGATATAGTGGTCAAGAAGTGCTTCGCCATGATCGTGACCCTCGATTTATGAGTCGTATGTTCCAGGCGTTTTCACGCATGATGAAGCATCAACAACGTGCCACATTGGCATATCGACCACAGGCAAATGGCCAACAAGAAAGATCCGTGCAAACAGTGTCAAAAGCGATTCGAATGTGCATTGAAGACGAACGACAAAAGGACTGGGATGAGTATATTGGACCACTAGAGTTTGCGCTAAATGCGTCATACAACTATGCTATACAACACTCAAGCTTCTATTGGTGCATGGCTGGGAGCCCAAGACCATGATTGATGCTATGATTCCACCATTGGATCATAGCAAGAAAGAGATGGACGCGTTACGATGGAGGAAACGAATCGCTCGGGATCATGATAGTGCATGGCGACATGCACGAGACATCCAGTTGAAACTGAAACAAGCCAGAGCTGATAAACACAATGAGAAGGTGGCCAAGAAAATGGACAACAAGACTCGCACCTCGTATGAAGTTGGCGAATATGTCTGGATCTTTTTCAATCTGGTGAAGCCTGGCATGACAAAAAAGTTAGCGCACTTGTGGCATGGACCATATCGAATTTTGGAGAAGCTGAATGACTTCACTTACCGAGTAGGGCTTGACGATGCACAAGTGAAGTTCTTCCCATTGATCCACATCTCAAGACTGAAACCGTACATCCAAAGAGGGGCACGTCCTACGGAAATTGTTGATGTGTCGGAAATGACTCAAGAAGAAGAGATTGACTCCGACGAAGCACTGTTGCCAGAAGACAGTTTCGAACCAGATGAAGAGCAGAACGAATACGAATTGGAAGCAATCCAAGATCATCGAATGGTTCGAAAGACTCGACACTCCAAACCACTTATGGAATATCTGGAAAAGTGGAAAGGATATCGGAAGCCGACATGGGTGCGTGAAGACGACCTATCATGCGGAGCATCGTTGTATGAGTATCAGCTCGATCGGAAGAAGAGAGCACGAGAAGAAGTAGCTCAAACCTTTGATGAAGACGCACAACAATAGCGATGGAGTCCTTGCACTTATGAAGGATGAGGTGGAATGGGAAGTGCAAGGCGGTGGAATTGGGTGAAGAAAGTGAAAGAAATGGATGAAAAAAATGAAGAAAAGTTGAAGAAAAACAGACAGTGCTTCTTGGTCCGAAGACTTCAAGGGTGACAAGTGAACATGATGAAGTCAAGCGACAACCCAACTGTCGGAGGTGAAAATGCACGATGAAACGAAGTGAGTGAATGTGGGTACCCCAGCACCAAATGAAACGACTACTGTGTGGGTATAGATACTGGTATTGGATTGGTCCCAAAAGAGTCCAAGGGACAAATGACTGATGGGCCCATTCTTGGTACATGGTGCCAACAAGCCAGAAACCAAATGAACGGCGGGCAAGTTCTTGGTACAAAAAAGTACCACTGAGCTGAGCAAGTTCTGGGAAAACCTCGACAGTTGTGACAAGAAACATCGTCAAGGAATATCGTCAATCAAGCCGAAAATGGAGAAAGCTCCCAACCCAGACATCGAAGCACAACAAGAATGCAAAACAGCTTCCTCACTGGAAGAAGAAAAAGAATCTACGAAGCCAACTGATGAACAAGAAGAAGGGAAACCAGCGCCGAAACCAAAACAACCACACTGGAAGGATGCAGAATGGCAAGTTCTACAAGAAGTAATACAACAAAAGATCAAGACCGATTCACCACTAGTGTGGACGCAGGTTGCAAAGCAATACAACCAACAAAAGGAGACATCCTTCCCGGAACGGTCAGCCGCGTCATGTCGAGCATTATACCGACGAATGAACCCAGAGCAAGAAGCGGAAAAAGCCAAGTGGAATCTGCGAGAAACATGTGTGTTATATTCATTGCGAACCAGGTGGCAACCACCACTGCAATGGAAAGATATTGCTCTTCGCATGAAACTGATACTTGGCGTCGACCGATCCGCATCAGCTTGTCGACATCGATTTTGCATGCTTCAGTCGGACCCAAGCATCTTGAATCCAAAACTGGTGCACAAACGATGGAGCAAAGAGGAAGACAGAGCCATTTTGGAAGCCCATGACAAGGCTGCGAGTGGATTAGAACAGTTTGTCATCTTTGGCAACACAATGCAAGAAAGACTGGGTTCCTGCACAAGATCTTATCCATCTTTCTGCAGTCGACGTCAACGATTACTTGAACAGAAAACCACCTCAGAATCCAAAGGGATGCCAGAATATAAGAACACTGGAGCTGAAGAGCTCCAAGAAGCAGAACCCGAAGATGAAGACAGCAGGATGCAGCTATTGGATACTCGGCAGAAGAGTATTCGGATTCATGCCAATGACACTGAGTTTGAGATTGCCAAATCAATGGTGCAACAACAAGGGCAAAGCTATGATGTTGAGCCATCAGAAGACATAGATGACAACACACAAGTGCCAGAAGAAGACACTACAAAAAAGGTTGGAACAGAAGTACCCTCGGCTGATGAAGAACTCCAACAGTTGCTGCAAATGGGTGAGGAAATTCATTCTTCGCTGAGAGCAGAATCCAAAATGCCAGCGATGACTTTGCAAGAAGCTGAAGAGAAAGAAACGAGTGAAAGCAAGGGATGGCATGATGAATTGGAAGAATGTGAATTTGCTGAGTTCGCTCAACAAGATATACAAGCCAGTGAACCCACAGAAGGTTCTTCAGATGAACAAGTACAAGAAGAAACCAAAGAGGAAGAACCTGATACGGATGAAGAAGAACTCATTGCATCAACCCCGAGTACAGCAATGCAAAGACCATTGATGAGAGCCTCGATTCATAAAATGATATCGAGTGGAGAGATGGTGATGATATCAGGAGTGTACTTCTCTGCAGCAAAGAACGCGCTGATAAGGCGTCTGAAGTACCAGTTTGGATGTTTGACTCCACTTCAGTGTTCAGTCAGCAAGGGCGAAACTATATGCAAGCATGCAAAGTTCAGCCAAGAAAATCGGATCTACATTGACCAGTATGCTGGTACTGCAGATTACATCTCCAGCATGATGATGGTGATCTGCCGTTTGGCTAAGTCAGAAGTGAATGAAGCCAAATCGGATTATCGAGCAGAACCGATGAAGTACGATGTGGAATTTCGAGTTGAAGAAGCCACAACAGTGAACTCCCAGTTGGGCAATTCGAAGTGTAGAAAATGTCTCCAACCAAATGGAGTTGTGGGTGCATTATGGGTGGTGCCGGTGCACATGACATCGGTCATGTTCAAGCGAGAAGATCCACCCAACTGGCATCTGGCGTTAGGGTATCTAGAAGCATCCGGATCAGTACTCCAGATAACCAATGTCAACACTATTGTTTTGACAAAGCCTTATGCACCGAAGTACATGGTTATCATGAAACATGGAGTCGACATCCAGTGGATGAAAAACAAGGGCTGGAAGTGGATCTGGAAAGGATCATTGCTGCAACAATGCCGAAGGTTCAGAGGGATTGAACAATTGAGTCACTTGCATAACCCTCTGGTGAAAAAACTGAGCAAGAATGACTCACGGATGGTACATCACAGTGCAGAGTACAAGTCGTTGAAAACCAATTCTTATGCACGGTTGCTGGAATTAAACAATCGACTCAATGCTGGGCAACAACGATGCTTCAACATGGCTTTGAGTTATACAGGAGTCTTGGTGCTGCGTGGAGTTTATGGATGCGGAAAATCCCACACATTGGCAACGATAGCGGTTGCACTCCAAGAGTCCTATGGTGGGATGGTGTTGATCACTGCCGAAACCAATAGTGCTATTGACGCAGTGCTTGAAAAGTTGATCAGAATCCCAGGAGTCAATCGAGGATCCATTCTGCGATTGGGGGTTGACACCCAAATGGCTCCAGAATTATTGCAATACGGTGAAAACGGAGCCAAGTACGATGATCAAGGGCGAACAGTCAGCATATCCAAAAACCAAGAACGCAAAAGCCATGAACGATTGTGGGAAGACAAGTCGTTGATCTTTGCTACTCTTACGACTGCAGCGAGATCGAATGTTGCCCACAAACCATTCAAGTTTGTGATTGCTGATGAAGCTGGACAAATTGCAGAACGTGCTATTGGACAAAGCATTCGGGATGAGACCAAATCACTTATTCTCGCTGGTGATCCAGAACAGTTACCGCATTATTCTGGGAAAGATCGAGAAAGCAGATGTTATGCTCAAGATACCAAAGAGCACAACAACATGAGGAGTATGATGAAGGCGTTAGCCATGGATGAAAATACAGTGGTTATGGACACCCAATATCGTACTCATC
>JAMFLO010000756.1:0-10077 GCA_027475765.1 Paralagenidium karlingii
ACAACAAAAGGGCAAGCCGAAGCCACGTCCGACAACTGCAAAGCCTGGTGACGATACTTCGTTGGAAGACCGCGATCGTTTGTTCTACGTGGCGTACGCCCAATCCTACTGCAGCAAGAACCGCGATGCCTTCTTGAAGCAGATTCTTGCCGACGAGCACTCGCCGGATGTCTTCCGTGTGATTGGCATCATGCAGAACAACCCTGGCTTTGGCAAATTGTTCAATTGCCCCGTTGGCACGCCAATGAATCCCGAGAAAAAATGTCAAGTGTGGTAGCCAGGAACAACTTGAAGGATGCTCTGCTCACAACGCATACCACCACCACTTGTTGTGCAACCAAAGTATGGACCCGCAGAGTGGTTTTGTAAGGCCAAACCAGGATTAAACGCGTTGTAATCAACGTTGTATGCGTTGCATTCGTTGGTGAACAGCCTTTCCTGTCGAAACCTGGGGGCATCGCTCGACTGGGTGGACAGATGCCAAGGGTCAAAGGCGCCATGAGTGTGCAAGCGATCCAACAAGTGTGAGATGCAGACTCGAGCGATGGTGGTGGTGGTCGCGCACTTGTCTTTGAGAAGTACAAGCCTCTTCAAAGGTTGTACACACCATGCAATGTGGACGTGTGGTGGCACCCACAGGTTGGATTGTTCATCCAATGAATCTCGATCGGAAATGGCGAATTCGTCATCTTCATATCGAGAAAGGGAAACGAGACGGTCTCTATCCCGGGGTTATCACATCCTGAAACAGGTGCGCGAGGCTCGTCTTGTTGAAGCTTATCACCGACCGCCATGCCAATGACTTCTTGCACCTCACGAGATCACCATGAGATGCCGGTGGGAGATGCAATCACCACCTTTAAAGTCCACCGCCACATGAGCTTTCGTCCTTGAAGCATCAATAAACATCCAACAGGACCAACTTGTGGATACATGCACCAAGGACGAATGAAGGAGTCCGATGCAGTCCGTCCAATGTCGGCATTTCCACCATTCTCCAAACCTTCCAAACCTCCCACACACACACCTGCGTGGTATGACTTCATGCCAAGTTGAACATGGCGATCTGATTCCAATTGGAAAACGTGTCCACCACCCTCTGGACCTTGACGCCAGACCGTTTCCCACTAGGCACGCCATTGGCGTTGTAGTAGTAGTACTACACTTGATGATGGCAGCAACGGTTGCCTAGTCTCTGGACCATAACGGCCAAGTCGGTGGGACCAACTTGCTCCCCACCTCAAGTTGGATTGTCGGGTCTGGCGATCAATGAATGCATGGAACAACCAACCCATCCCATCCCATTCCATCCAACCCCGCAGCCCACACGTGCTAAAGTCTTTGTCTGCTCTTTCATGTTCCCATTCGTCTTCTTCCGTTCGACTGGACAAGCCCACCCATGAAAGTCAGCTACTTCGGAACCGCGCTTGCGCTGTTGGTGTCGGCCGCCAATGCCACCAAGTACCCGCCAGAAGTTGCGTCCTTGATGGACCAAAGCGTCAACCCGTGCGACGACTTTTACCAGTATGCTTGTGGTGGCTGGCTCAAGAGTTACAAGCTCCCCGCAGACCGTAGTGGCTACAGCTATTCGTTCACGGGCATCAGTGACGCCAACCGTGCAGTGCTT
This sequence comes from Paralagenidium karlingii, assembly GCA_027475765.1. Lineage (NCBI taxonomy): Eukaryota > Oomycota > Peronosporomycetes > Paralagenidium > Paralagenidium karlingii. The sequence goes on from JAMFLO010000756.1 coordinate 1,628, forward strand.
TTGGATATCTACAAGCAAGGCAAACCCATCATTGGCGACCTCTACCAGTCGTGCATGAACGTGGAGCAACTGGACAAGCTCGGCACCCAACCCATTGAGGCCTTCCGTGCAAGAATCGCTGCTGTCCACGACAAGAAAGAACTCTTTGTATTGGCCGGGGAACTCTCCATGAAAGGGCTGAGCTTTTTGAACGGTGTGGGCGCTGGTGCCGACCCAAAGGATGCCACGCGCAACATCTTCATTGCGGGTCAATCCGACACGACCCTGGGTGACCCAAGCTACTACACCGACAAGGATACCTGGGCCCAATACGAAGAAGCTTTCCGCACGTATGTCACCAAGATCTTCACCTTGATTGGGTATGATGCTGCCAAAGCAGCCGAGCTATCCAAGAAAGTCGTGGACCTCGAGCAACAAGTTGCTGCAATTGTGATTCCCAATGACGAAACGCGTGATCCCATGACCCAATACAACCCTCTGACGGTCGAGGAAGCCTATGCCAAGTACCCCAACATCTTTGGTGCATTCATTGATGGCACCCACGTGTTGGAGACGACAAGTCTCCAGAAGAGTGAGACCATGGTGTCATTGACTCCGTTGCGCTATTACGACGGCATTGAAAAGCTCATTGCTACAACGGATCTCGAAGCACTCCAGGCGCTGTTTGAGTTCCAGTACGTCAACGACGTCTCGCAGTACATGGGTGAAGCTTTCCTGGCCACTCGATTTGACCTCTACGGCAAGGCTCTGTCTGGCCAAAAGGTCCGTTCGCCACGTGAAAAAGTATGCGCGCGGATGGTGCAAGCGTCTTTCCCGGCGCTCGTGGGCAAGTACTATTTCGACGCCAAATTCGATCAAAAGAGCGAAGACACGGCCCAGGAACTCATTGACATGATCGAAAAAGTCATGAAGAAGCGCATTGAACAGTCGTTGTGGCTGGACGACGAGACCCGCGAGCATGCGTTGGAAAAGTTGGCCAAAGTCACCAACCTCATCGGCCATGCGCAAAAGACGGAGGACTTTGACGCGAGTGCACTCAACGCAGACACCTACTTGGCCAACATTGAGGCCATCAACAAGTTCAAGAACCAGGAGAGCCTCAACGAGATCAACCAACCCGTGGATCGTACCAAATGGGGCATGAGTGCTGCCGATGTCAACGCCTACTACTCACCATCCGAAAACAAGATGGTCTTTCCAGCTGGTATCTTGCAGCCGCCATTCTTCAAGGGTTCGAACCTGCCAGCGCAAAACTTTGGTGCCATTGGCGCTGTCATGGGCCATGAACTCACCCACGGCTTTGACAACCAAGGGCGTAAATACGATGGTGACGGCAACCTCGCACCATGGTGGACCAACTCGACCGGTGCGGAGTTTGAGAAGCGCTCGCAGTGTTTGATTGACCAGTACTCCAATTTCCAATTGCACTCGGACTTCAACTCGAGTGTGGTCATTGGCAACGTGAACGGCAAGCTGACGATCGGTGAAAACATTGCTGATAACGGCGGCTTTGGGCTCTCGTTGGATGCCTTCCACGACTACATGGCTCAAAAACAACCAGGTCAGCAACAGCAACAGCAGCAGCAACAACAACAACAACAAAAGGGCAAGCCAAAGCAAGGCCAACAACAACAACAACAACAACAACACAAGGGCAAGCCCAAACCAGTGCCTACCACTTCCAAGCCAGCAGATGACGTGTCCCTTGAAGACATGGATCGTTTGTTCTTTGTATCCTTTGCTCAAGCCTGGTGCTCCACTTACTTGGACCGCACTGCTCGCTCCTTGCTCAACGACGTCCACTCGCCTGATCCGTTCCGTGTCATCGGAACCATGCAAAACAATCAACACTTTGGGGAGTTGTTCAACTGTGAAGTGGGCACTTTCATGAACCCCAAGAACAAGTGTCAAGTGTGGTGAGTTCCGTCTCGTGTCTCGATGGTCTCCAGTGTCTGCATTGGCATGCATTGGCATGAATAATCCCATGTTTGCGTTTTGTTTGGCTCTCGGCGTGGTTGTTCTGGTTTTGAGCTCACACGTGTCGTCCTTGGTCGTCATGGGCACGTCGTACAGACCCAGACACACTGCGTCCCGAGTACATCGCGTCCATTGCCGTAGTCTCACGATCGAAACACGACTCGCGATCCACCACGAACTCGAGCGGCAACCACTTGTGGATCACCTGCTTGAACATCCTCCACCACTGTATCGCGAGCAAAGAATCTCGTGGCGTCGAACCACCTGCTGGATCGACGGATGGAACCTGTCCACATCAAAGTCGCTAAGCACCTTCACCATCATCGGCACATTGTACTTCTCGTTGTGACCCTCTAAACCACGCACAACAACATCGCCTCCTGACCGAACGACGAAGAGGACGCTCCAAGATACTCTCCACATCCTGCGCTCCTCCAAGTGCGCTCGCGACGATCACATCACTGTCGTTGCCACACGACAACAGCGGTCGTCTTCTATAATTCCAGCAACGACGACGACGGCAAGCTCACCGGACCCGTCACACCAATTATACCCTCCATATTCAGCAGCTACGCCACGCGGGCCGCAGAAATGGATTCACCTCCCACTTGTTGCAGCCAAAACGACGATTGTGCCGACGAGACCCTGAGTTTGCAACACCACTTCCACCAAAGACTTGCTCAAACCCACGCGATCCTCTTCGATCTGAAGCACGATATACACACAATGCGCCAACAGCTCTCCACACGCGTCACGGCACGATGAACAACCGACGACACACCGCTCGACAACTCCGGCAACGCCACGATACCTCTAAACCTTATACGACGGCAGATGCAACCGACACGGCTCCAACACCAACACCGTGCCCACCTCCCTTGGCACCTTGTAACCTACCAGATGCGCGTTCGACTCGCGAGACTTCACGCACACCACACTTTGTTGCACACTCTCGATGATATGGATGCGAGGCTGGGCCAACCAAAGCCAGAGAGTATGCATGATCTCTTGGAAAAACCTCCTTTCTGTTCGAACTGCAGTTGAGCACGGCCATGAAGCCATTGAGCAACCGATTCTTGGCTGGGTGTCCAGTGATCGAATGAAGCAGCGCACGATCAATTCATCCAGGACAACTGGTACAAGGCGCTCATCGAGCCATGAACGGCTTTTTGGAGCTCATGACAGCTTTCGCCAGCTTATGTAATGCAGAAATGAGCCACGAAATGAGCCAAGAAAATGAGCTACGGTACGCTTCAGTGGTTTATCTATTGGGGTAGTGTGGACATGATGACGGCAATGATGGATTGGGCATGTAACGACAACAAGCGCATGGATATGATCAAGGTGAGTGGCTATGCAACGTTTGTGGTAGTTGAAACTTGAGATGTTGTTGGAAGAATGAGAAGTGAGTCGTGTTCAAAAGGTCCTTAGTTCGCCTGCATGCAGCCTTAGTCTAAGCCTTTACATGTACCTAACATGCACCTTTGCAAAATTCTGTTCTGATGATTTGTTTCTCTCTCTTTTTTCTGTTCTAGGTGCTGATTTGTTTTCTTCAATCCGATTTGTGGTTGATTCCGCCAACTGGTCCTATTTGGATTCAACTGGGACATGGTCGCTGTCACGCCAGAGAGCGATACTCAACACCCCCACTCGTTCCTGGCGTTGATAGATGGCATCGTTGAATCAGATGTCGAAGGATCGCGACAGCGCTTTTGTCAACATGTCGGCAAGCTGCTTGGTGGTTTCGGTGTACTCCAGCTTGATGGTCGTGTCTTCGACTTTCTCGCGAATGAAATGATACCGAGTATCGATATGCTTGGTCCGCGCTTGGTAGCCAGTGTTCCGAGCCAGCGTAATCGCGCCTTGGTTGTCTTCGAAGATTGTCGTTGCCCCCACTTGTTTGCATCCGATGCTCTTGAGCAGCAGACGGAGCCACAAGCACGCTTTGACACAAGTCGAGAGAGCCATGTACTCGGCTTCGGTCGAGCTCAGAGCAACCGTTTCCTGAATCGATGTCTTCCACACCACAGGCGCACCAAACAACATCAGAATCGCGCCAGTCGTTGATCGTCGCTCATCTCTGTTGCCGGCCCAATCCGCATCACAATAAGCTGTCATCGCTGCAGGTTGGTTCCTATCGTACACCAAAGCAAGGTCAAGGTCGGGGGTTCCAGCCAGGTATCGAACGATCTTCAGAGCTGCATGCTAGTGCTTCACGCCTGGATTCTCCAGATAACGGCGCAGTTTGCTCACCAACACCATGATGTCCAGTCGTGTTCCATGAGCCTGGTACGCAAGACAACCGATCAAGGAACGATACGGTTTCTTGCTAATCTCCATGCATTCTTCTTCTGTCGTGGGACTGTCGGCACGGGTCAATTCGGTTGATGGATCCATTGGCACTACACTCGGTCTTGCACAGTCTTGGTTGAATCGCGACACGAACATATTTTCTCTGCTCCAAACTCAGAGTCTTTGCCGTCCTGTCATGCGACACCTCCAGACCAAGAATTACATCCACATCACCAAGTTCCTTCATCTTGAATCTTGATTTCAAATCATCCACAATCCCACGGATCTCTTGTCTGGTTGAACTGGCAGTCAAGAGATCATTCACCTACAGACAGATCAATGAAACCACATCGCCGTTCACGCGACGGATCTGCATCGGCTGACTTGAATCCCATCGTACCCAGCAACGAACTGATTGTCACATTCCACACTCGTGCAGCTTGCTTCAATCCATAGATGCTCTTTCGCAAGCGCAATGCCATGTTGGTACGACGTTTCTTTTCTCCATATCCATCCGGAAAGGACATGTAGATTTCTTCGTCCAGTTCACCATTCAAAAACGCGGTGTCGACGTCACACTGCTCGATGAAGAAACCAATCCAGCAGCACCCCGCAAGAAACAATAGAAGAGGCAGTAACTTCAGTGCAGTGGGTCGAGCAGAGGCTTAGTAGACGAAGGCAATGACGCAACGCACAAGTAAATCACACAATAATTAATGCAATCCTTTGTTACCGTTCACCTTACGAAGTAAGTTCTTGACTGACTGTTCTGTCTTGTCTTCTGCTTCGTTGCTGCTGCCGTCCACTCATTCGTGGATAAAACACATTTACACGCGCTTGGTCCTTGGCGCCTTCCAGATCCTCCGATCGTCCAGCGCTGTCTCGGCGTCGTTTACGCGCGGGATACCGATGCGATACACCAAGAAGTCGCCGTGAAGCTACACAGTGCTGTGTGTGACAAAACACAGCTCTCACTAATGCCTGGGTGGCATGGCATGGCATGGCATGTCTTGTCTGTCTTGAGAAAGACGCCCATGACCGGCACCAGCACAACGTGGGGTGGGGGGGGATCCATTGTTTGAAGTGATACCCTGTTTAACGCGAGGAAAATTGATGCCATCAGTTTGGAAAGGATGCAGCAAAACCGCTTCTCCCGCACGCACCTGTATAGTTCGATCATGATGTTATATTCGATTATCCTTTGCAATCGGAATATCCACCTGAGATATCATGCCCAACGCGTCGCGGCTATGGCCTCTGCGACCGTGCAATGGAGGAACGCGGTGGCACCCGCTACAAATCCAGTTGCTTCCCCATTGCACCAGAAGCAGAAGCACACGATGAGTGGTGGCTTTGCCATGGCATTTAGCGTTTGGAGCTGACTTTGCACTGGTCCACGGAACGTTCGGGTGGGGTCATGCGTGTCATCAAGAATGCACTCGTGGTGCTCTCGACAGTGGTCTCTGTCGATGCCGTCCACTCGGCAGTGAAACAAACTTCGGCCATGACAAGCACCGCGTTGCCGTACGAAATGCAAGCGCTGATGGATCCGACTGTGAGTCCCTGCAACGATTTCTACCAGTACGCGTGTGGTGGATGGATGCAGAAGTACGAGTTGCCGACCAATCTCTCCACCTACAGCTATGCCATGGGCTTCCTCACCGACCAGGCCACGGATACCTTGATCAACATTTACCAACAGGGCAAACCACTCGTCAGCGAACTGTTTGAGTCCTGTATGAACTTGCGCCAACTCGATGTGGTCGGCACGGACCCGGTCCAGCCGGTGCGGGAGCAAATCGCCGCGGTCACGACCAAAGAAGCGCTGTTTCAATTGGCGGGGGCCTTGTCGGCCCATGGTCCGTCGTTCCTGGGGACGTTTTTGGTGGTTTCCGACCCAAAAAATTCGACTTTCAACATCTTGGACGTTGATCTTTCCCTGTATACCGTGGGTGACCCACGAGTGTACAATGCTCTCGAATTCACCAACTTTGAGACCGTGTATCGCCAGTACGTGACCAAGATTTATACTTTGAATGGTGTCGACGCTTCCATCGCGGAGAGAAACACCAAGACGGTGATGGAACACCAACAGAAAATCGCGACAATGGTTGTCAAAGCCAATGCAACGTGGATCTCTTTCCGCGACGCGGCCGTCAAGTACCCCCACGTGGTGGGTGCCTTTGCTCACGGACTTGGTGTGTTCAACCATTCGTCGTTGAAACCGAGTGATCTCATCGTCATCAACCCGCCCACCTACTTTGATGCCGTGGAGAAATACATTCAAGCCACGGATTTGAGCATCCTGCAGACCCTGTTGGAGTTTCAGTACTTGGATTATGCCGCCCAATACTTGAGTCAAGACTTTGCAGCCGCTCGCTTTGAGTTGTACGTCAAAACCCTGCTGGGTCAACAAACACCCTCTTCACGTGATCAATTCTGCGCCAACATTGTGCAAACGTCGTTTCCCGATCTGGTTGGCAAGTACTTTGTTGAAGCCAAGTTTGACCAGGATAGCGAAGAGGTCGCCATGTCCATGATCGACCTGGTTGAACAAGCCATGCAGAAGCGAATGGAGGAAGCGGTTTGGCTGGACGAACCTACTCGTCAAGCTGCTCTCCAGAAACTCAGTTTGATCATCAAGCATATCGGCCACTCAACGACGGTCGAAGACTTCAAGACCAAATTGGATGCCAAAGACTTCTTTGCCAACATGAATGCCATCAGTGACTTTAAAACGTGGCGTTTGCTTGGCAAAGCAAACCAGCCGGTGGATCGTGACGAATGGGTCATGAGTGGGGCAGATGTCAATGCCTTTTACAGTCCACCATTGAACAAGATCGCGTTTCCTGCGGCTATCCTGCAATCGCCCGAGTTTGATGAAACACATCTTCCTCCGCAAAACTTTGGTGCCATTGGTTTCATCATGGGCCACGAAATCACCCATGGCTTTGACACCAGAGGACGGCTCTATGATGGCTTTGGAAACCATGTGTTGTGGTGGACTAACCAGACCAACAACGAGTTTTACAAGCGTACGCAGTGCCTGGTGGATCAGTATAACAACGCCCAGATCGTTTCGGACCTGAACTCGAGTGTCTTGATTGGTACTGTGAATGGAATGCTGACAATTGGCGAAAACATTGCGGACAATGGAGGCTTTGGCGTTGCCTTGGATGCCTTCCACGCGTATTTAACTCAGACGCAAACTCCGCCCACTCACCGACAGCTACGACAGCACAACTCCAAGGTAAAATCCAAAAGGCACCCACAGCACCTTCGTGTTCACGTTCATGTGCACCAACAACCAACACACCAACACCACCGCATGAAAATCTCCAAACAAGCCTCGTCGGATCAGACGGCCGTTGCGGAGAACTCACTTGAAGACCTGGATCGATTGTTCTATGTCTCATTTGCTCAGTCATGGTGCAGCAAGAGCCGAGATGGTTATATGAAGACAGCGCTGGGGAATGTTCATTCTCCAGATCGAATTCGAGTGAACGGAGTTCTTCAGAACGATGTGAACTTTGGACAATTGTTCAGTTGTCCAGTGGGAGCGCCCATGAATCCCACCAACAAGTGTAAAGTATGGTAGACGTAGTAGCTACTCAGAAGATGCTGCAGAAGTATTGCTTGAACAAGTGTTGTCGTTGGGGAGCGGCGGGGAGGTTTGGCTCATCCCTCAGTGCGCAACTCCTCAAGTCAGTTCAGGGTCACATCAATAACAACAGCTTTGCCTTCAAGGCATTGTTTAGAGCCGCTGGAGCATGGTGCTTTGTGCTCGATCGGAATGAACCGGGCACATGTCTTAACTATCACTGCCCATGTCGGTGATGGAATCATTGTCTTGCGTCTGGTCGAGAAGTTGACCGACAGTGTGTGTGTTGTGTGGATCCTTCGAAGTCGCAACAGCATTCTGATGTGCTCAGCCATTGATGAACACCAGAGAGAGAGAGAGAGAGAGGTCTTTCTTGGTTGCGCGTTCAGTACGACGCTCTTGTCCAGTTAGCATCACAACATACCCTAAAAGACAAGGATTCCTAAGTCAAGATTGAGTTGAAGACCCGTCAAGGCAGCGCCATGGTCTTTGATGAAATCCTTTGGAGGACCGTCGGTACGGCACACGACAATCTCGAAGTGACAAAAAGCTCGCGAACGGCAGATCAAACTCGTTGAAC